>JADRCD010232313.1:3458-25071 GCA_019843815.1 Montemys delectorum
TTTAAAACCAGCATGCAGGACTCAGTATGCAAAAACAGAGATTGTTTAAAACCAGCAGGCAGGACTCAGTTTGCAAAAACAGGGAACATTTAATACCAGCATACAGGACTCGGTTTAAAAAAAACAGAGAACATTTAAAACCAGTGTGCAGGACTCAGTATGCAAAAACATAGAATGTTTAAAACCAGCATGCAGGACTCAGTTTGCAAAAACAGAGAACTTTTAAAACCAGTATGCGGGAATTATTTTGCAAAAAAAAAAAGTTTAAAACCAGCAAGCACTACTTGGTATGCAAAAAGAGAGAACATTTAAAACTAGTATGCAGGTCGCTCAGTATGCAAAAAGAGAGGTGGTTTAAAACGAGCATGCAGGACTCAGTGTGCAAAAACAGAGAACTTTTAAATCCAGCATACAAGACTCAGTATGAAAAACAGAGAACGTTTAAAACCAGCATGCAAGACTCTCAGTATGCAAAAACAGAGAAATTTTAAAACCAGCATACAGGACACAGTATGCAAAAAAAGAGATTGTTTAAAACCAGCATGCTCAGTATCCAAAAACAAAGAATGTTTAAAACAAGCATGCAGCACTCTCAGTATGCAATAACAGAGACATTTTAAAACAAGCATGCAGAACTTGGTATGCAAAAACAAAGAAAGATTAAAACCAGTATTCAGGTTGCTGAGTATGCAAAAACAGAGAATGTTTAAAAGCAGCATGCAGGACTCAGTTTGCAAAAACAAAGAACATTTAAAACCGGAGTGCAGGACTCAGTTTGCAAAAACAGAGAAGGTTTAAAACCAGCCTGCAGGACTCAGTATGCAAAAACAGAGAACTCTTAAAACCAGCATACAGGACTCAGTATGCAGAAACAGAGAATGTTTAAAACCAGATTACAGGGCTCAATTTGCCAAAACAGGGAACATTTAAATCCAGCATGCAGGACTCAGTTTAGAAAAACAGAGAATGTTTAAAACCAGCATGCAGCACTCTCAGTATACAAAAACAGAGTATGTTTAAAACCAGCATGCAGGACTCAGTATGCAAAAACAGAGAATGTTTAAAACCAGCATGCAGCACTCTCAGTATGTAAAAACAGAGAATGTTTAAAACCAGCATTCAGGACTCTCAGTATGCAAAAACAGAGAACTTTTAAAACCAGCAAGCAGGACTCAGTTTGCAAGAACAGAGAACTTGTAAAACAAGCATGCAGTGCTCAGTATGCAAAATCAGAGAACATTTAAAACAAGCATGCAGAACTCAGTTTAGAAGAACAGAGAACGTTTAAAACCAGCATACAGGACATTGTATCCAAAAACAGAGAATGTTTAAAACCAGTGTCTTAGTTAGGGTTCTCTAGAGTCACAGAACATATGGTAGTCTCTCTGTAGTAAAGGAATTTATTGATGACTTACAGTCTGTAGTCCAACTCCCAACAACCAACTCCCAACAACGGGTTGGCAGCAGCTGTGAATGGAAGTCCAAGAATCCAGCAGTTGCTCACTCCCACAAGGCAAGCAGGAGAAGCAAAGAAAGAACCTTCCTTTATCTAATGTCCTTATATGGGTCTCCAGCAAAAAGTGTGGCCCAGGTTAAAAGTGTGTGCCACCACACCTTTAACCCAAGATGACCTTGCATGAACTCATAGATCTTCCAGTCTTAATCTTCTAGGATTCATAGCCACTATGCCAACACATCTTTAACCCCAGATGACCTTACATGAACTCGTAGATCTTCCAGTCTTAATCTTCTAGATTTCATAGCCACTATGCCAACACAACTTTAATCCCAGATGATCTTGACCTCATAGATCTTTCTATCTTAATCCTCTGGGATTCATAGCCACTTTTCCTCAAGGTCTCAATGCCAAGATTCAGGTCAGAAACTTGCATCTCTCAGTTTCCAGATTAGGGCCACAGGTGAGCCTTCTAATTCTGGATAGTAGTTGATTTCAGATATAGTCAAGTTGACAACCAGGAATAGCCACTACACTGAGCATCCTGCATAATGGTTTTAAACATTCTCTGTTTTTGCATACCAAGTCCTGCATGCTGGTTTTAAATGTCCTTTGTTTCTGCATACTGAGTCCTCCATTGTAGAGAGCCATGCCCGAGCTGGCTATCGCCATTACAAGATGGCGCCGACATCCAGTGTCTTCTTCCTGTAACAAGTAGTCTGTGCATGTGCTAAGGGCCAGAGCGCGCCAAGTCACAGCCTATCCCGGGGCATCACATGAGGTAATGAGCAAACAGCTAATCAGAACCCGGGGCATCACATGAGGTAATGAGCAAACAGCTAATCAGAAATGAACATGCTGCTCCAGGGTATATATATAAGCAGTACCTTTTCGGGGCTTGGGGTCTTCCTCTTCAAAATGTAATAAACGCCTGGTGCAGAAGGATCCTGGTGTTCTTGCTGGCGAGACGATTGCACGGTTCACACTCCATGCTAGTTTTAAAAGTTCTCTGGTTTTGCATACTTAGAGTGCTGCATGCTGGTTTGAAACATTCTCTGTTCTTGCAAACTGAGTCCTGTATCCTCGGTTTAAATGTTCTCTGTTTTTCTAAACTGGGTCATGCATGCTGGTTTTAAATGTTCCCTGTTCTTACATACTGAGTCCTCCATGCTGGGTTTAAATGTTCTCTGTTTTTGCAAACTGAGAGTCCTACATTTTGGGTTAAATGTTCTCTGTTTTTGCATACTGAGTCTTGCATGCTGGTTTTAAAAATTCTTTGTTTTTGCATACTGAGAGTTTTTCATGCTGGTTTTGAACCCTCTCTGTTTTTGCAAAGTGAGTCTTCCATGCTGGTTTTAAAGTTTCACTGGTTTTGCATACCAAGTCCTGCTTGCTGATTTTAAACATTCTTTGTTTTTGTGTAGTGAGTCCTGCATACTGGTTTTAAAAGTTCTCTGTTTTTGCATTCTGAGTCCTGCATTCTGGTTTTAAATGTTCTCTGTGTTTCTAAACTGAGTCCTGCATGCTGGTTTTAAAAGTTCCCTATTTTTGCATACTGAGTCCTGCATGGTGGTTTTAAACTTTCTCTGTTTTTGCAAACTCAGAATCCTGCATGCTGGTTTTATACTTTTTCTGTTTTTGAATACTGAGTCCTGCATGCTGGTTTTAAACATTCTCTGTTTTTCTAAACTGAGTCCCACATGCTGGTTTTAAATGTTCCCTGTTTTTGCATAGTGAGTCCTGCATGCTGGGTTTAAACGTTCTTGGTTTTTGCAAACTTAGAGTCCTACATTCTGGGTTATAAGTTCTCTGTTTTTGCAAACTGAGTCCTGCATGCTGGTGTTAAATTTTCTCTGGTTTTGCATATTGAGATTCTTGAATGCTGGTTTTAAACCTTCTCTGTTTTTGTAAACTGAGTACTGCTTCCTGGTGGTAAACATTCTGTTTTTGAATACGAAGTCCTGCAAGCTGGTTTTAAAGATTGTCTAATCTAGCAAACTGTATCCCGCATACTGGTTTTAAAAGTTCTCTGTTTTTGCATACAGAGTCCTGCATGATGGTTTTAAAATGTCCTGTTTTTTCTAAACTGAGTCCTGCATGCTGGTTTTAAATGTTCCCTGTTTTTGCATACTAGGTCCTGTGTGCTAGGTTTAACCATTCTCTGTTTTTCATACTGAGTCCTCCATGCTGGTTTTAAATGTCCCCTGTTTTTATGTTTCCGTGGTTACCCATCACTCCACCCCTCCCCTAGTTTGTGTTTTTTCACTTTAAATACCATACACTTCTTCTGGTCTGTGTCGAACTCCTCTGTCCCATGAGGGATATGAACTTGTCCCTAGTATACTGGTTTCCCCCGAATAAACCTCATGCTGTTTGCATCAAAATCAGTCTCTTGTGAGTCTTTGAGTGGCTTTGTTCTCCTGTGACTTGAGAGAGAGTCTCCCCTTGTGGGGGTCTTTCAATACTACTGATTTTGTTGGACTTTATTAGTTTAGGTAGAACTGGTATTTGCTGAGCCTGATGACCTGAAATCAAACTCCTTGAAGACCCATCTTCTTCCTATATTCTTTTCCTCATTGTTTTACACTTGGGCTGTGGTCTATACACAATACACATCAGCACATACAGAGGTAATTTTTAAGCCCAAGTAAAGGCTGAGGATGTAACTGGAAGTATATGAGTCCCTGAGATTTATGTCTAGAGCTCACATGCAGAAAGCAGTTCATAGACAGCACTGAGTTGTCCTCTGACTGCTACATACATGCTGTGGCACAGGTGTGTACATACACACATACTGTTCAAACATTTTTAAATGAGTGGAATTAACAAATCAAATGAAATAACCCAATTAGTAAGAACACATGAAAAGATTTGCCAGTTTAAATATGTTGTATTAGAAAGTTTTCATTATTTTATTTTATTATTTATTTCATTTATTTATATCTCAAATGTTGCTCCTTCTCCAAGTCCCCCATCATAGACTTCTTACCCACTTCTTTACAGACTTCTGTCCCCACCAGAACAGGACAGAGTACATTCTGCTCCACCATACAGCCATTCCCCATTTACCTATCAGTCTGATCTAACCAAGGACACAGATAAGAAGCCCACCCAAATTCCCATGCTAGTTGAGAATTCATAGATCCCACATATGTAGGCTCTGACCCACGCTGTGTGAGACCCATCTCCTTCCTCCTCTGCATCTCCACATGCAATGAGACAGAATGGTGTTCCTCGTTGCCTACTCCTACCCCACAGCTCTGCCTGTCTCCCAGAAGGCCTGCCCAAACCAGGGCACAAGAGGCCTTCTCTGAAGAGACACAGCACTGCTTGCCTCCCAAGAATGAATTAAGGGGGCTTGAGAGGAAAATCAGTGGTTAATAGCACCGTTTGTAAACCTAAATTCCATTCCTAGCACCCATGTAAGAGGTCACATCTGTTTATAACTATAGTTTCATCAGAAACAGAAAGCTAAATAGTTGTGTATTAGCTGATACATGGCACTGAGTTGGGTGATTGTATAAATGAAAGTTTTTTATGTAAGTTCTGACACTTAGATTCAAAAATCTGTGACAGAATATATTTCTGTCCTTTGAGGGGGCATGAAAGAGTCATTTGAATTACTATTCTTTTTCCAACAACATAAACTCTACAAAATGTGATATAAGAAAGAAAACATATATACTAGCTTATAGGTGGAGGGGGAAAAACTCCACTATGGTAGGAAAGAATTGGGAACATCATTACAAATACAGCTCAATATTTGGTACAGGTATCAAAAATTAGATTGCAAATAGGAAATTCTAACATATATAAAATTTTAGATTTCCATAACTACAGAGTTTTCAAAGAAACCTTCATTTCCTAAATTTAAAAAAAACTGGAAATGACCGTTCCTAATTTAGAAGCCAGTGTTCATATCCATGATCTCTGGAGGCTATTTTATATTAAAAAATAGCACTTAATTCTGGAGCCAATATGATATAGCAAAATAGAATTGTTTAAGACAATGTCATTGTTTCCTAATAATACATGTATCATTAAGTGATATGGTCTAAAGTAAGTCAAAAAAAGTTATGAATATAGTCATTTGAAATATACTAATAATCTGTGATTTGTAGCATGGTTACCCTGAACGTCATGGCTAATGACCAGTTATAAGTGAGTACATACCATACCTGTCATTCTGGCTCTGTGTTAATTTATTCAGGATGATATTCTCAGGTTCCACCCATTTGTTTGTAGAACTGATGTCTTTGGCTTTTAATGCTTGAATATTAATTCATTGTGTAGATGTACCACATTTTGTTTATATACTTTTCAGTTGAGGGATATATAGGTTGTTTATAGTTTCTGGCTATTACAAATAAAACTGCTACATACATAGTTGAGCAAGTGTCCCTGTGGTATAGTTGGGCAAATTTGGAGTATATGTCAAGGAGTGGTATAGTTGAGTCTTGAGACAGAACTATTCCCAGTTTTCTGAGAAACTGACACCTTGACTTCCAGAGTGGTTGGACAAGTTTGCAATCCCACCAACACTGAAGAAGGAGTTTTGCCCTTGTTCCATATCTTTGCTTGCATGTGTTGTCACTTAGCTATTCTACCATGTATAAGATGGAATCCCAGGGTTGTTTTGCTTTGCATTTCCATGAACTAAGGATGTTGAACATTTGTTTAAGTTCCTAATCCTACTGAAACAACAGGTATGGTCTCAGGAGCCCTGCCATTTCTCAGAATAGGAATAGGGCAATGAAGGAGGAATCTGTAAGGGTAGATTTAAGATTGGATGTCATCACAAAGTTAATATATATATGGGTGAGAATTTGTTTAGAATGATAATGTAGAATGTGATCTTCCTATGAGTTGTATTGACATCAGGAATAGATTTATATTATCACTTCAGAATTCAAGTTTTTCTTTGTTTTCAGTTTCCTTGGCTCATTAGTAATTGGGAAATTCTTGCTAATCAATCAAGAAGCTCTGTGTGAATGACACCTTACCCATTTATTTCCTTGTTTACTAAGAGCATCTAAGATTACTGAGATATTGTACCTAGGGTAGCAGTATGTACTTGTTCCCTTATATGGTGGCCAGAGTGTTTTGTAGAAGAGGAAGGGATTATTCCTTTGGCTATCAAGGTCATATTGCTTCAATGATTAAGATTATAGACAATGAGAATTTAGACAAGCTTAAACAGAGTTTCCTTTGGAATTCTAAGAGGTTCATTTCAAAGTACCCCAAGGGTATAGGTCTTAGGTGTACAAAATTCCCTATTGATGTACCCCTTACATATTATGGAGTCCACCGTATGTCCATGTAGGCATCCTGTCCACAAGTTGTCATTCTATTTCCAGACATTCCCAGGACTTTGTGAGAACTGCTGCCATTTTATTCAGAGCAGTTTCTCCTGGTTACATCCTATGACATAATATTGAGAGTCTCACTTTTGCCTTTTCTTACCATGCAGATGAAAGCATCTCTATAGTTCCCACATATGTTCACTAATCAGAATTTGTAAACCAAGAGGAAGTTTTTCCTGACTTGCTGCCATTAATGTTGCATTCCTCTCTTTGCTTAGTTCCTTATATAGATTGAAGAAGACATATTATAACAGCATATTAATTATATACACATTAATCTCAGGTACTAAGGTGAAGAACTAATAAATGGGACCTCATGAAACTGAAAAGCTCCTCTAAGTCAAAGGACATCATCATTAGGGCAAAGTGGCAGCATAAAGATGGGGATAAAACTTCTCTAACCTTACATCTGATGGAAGGCTAATAACACAATTTTATAAAGTCCTCAAGAAGTTAGGCATCAAGAAAGCAAATAATTCAGTTAACGAGGGTAATAGAGCTAAACAAAATTCTCAATACAGGGATCTCATATGTCAGAGAAGCACCTATGGAAATATTCCATATCTTTTGTCATCAGGGGAATGTAAACCAAGGAAGGTTAAAACTTTCAGGGAACAAGTGTAATTCTCAATTCTTTGTGGGATGCAGTCATTCTTTTGAATTTGATTTGCCAATGACTATACAGTGTCTTTTTTCTACCTGCTTTTGGTGTGTCAATTAAAGACTGGGGCAAGAGGAAGGTGAGAGAGCCTGAGAAGAGCAAGTGTGGAGAGTAAGAGAGGTGTGTGTGGAGAGTGTGTATGTGAGGCATGTGTGAGGTGTGTGTGAGAGAGTGAAAGCGGAACACACAGACTGGTGCGAGTGTGGGAATTTGATACATGAAAAGTGCTCCTGGGGGAAACACTGGCTTTTATTTCTCATCTCTTCTAAAGTTATGTAATACTTTATTTCCTCCAAAAAGAAAAATAATTGGGACAAGATTTTAAATCCACCTTTGATGAGTGAGCATGTACAGATTCTCTGTCCTGTTCTTGTCCCCTCAGGCAGCCATGATGCCAAAATGTCTAATGGAAAGCCTAAGAGTAGGCCTGAAGTGGTCGCTCAGCACATAAGAGCCCTGACTGCTCTCCCAAAAGGTGTGAGTTTGAATCTCAACAGCTGCCATGAATTTTGAGCCTTCTTTTAGTGGCTGGTTAGACAGCTCTGTGTCATTGAATCTGGCTCCCTCCTGTGGTCTGTGAGTGTAAAAGCAGGCAGAACACTCTCCACTTAATAAATAAATACATCTTTTAAAAAAAGAGATAATTCCTTATGGAATTTTCTTATAGATTTTGGGATGATTATAGGATGAGAGATCCTGCTTCCATGTTTTCTTCCAGGCATCATCAAGCACTTAGAGTCTGTCATCAGGGCTGCTTAGAGGGAGATAGAGATGCTGCATTCATAGAATTGGAAGGGAAGAGAGGTCAGGTGTTATAAGGGGATGAGGTCTCCGCTAGAGGAAGACCTTGTTAAGATGCCTGCTTTTTATTGTTGTGTCCTCTGGAGCAGGGTTGGCCTTAGGATGCAGGGAATTCATTTTAGGTGAGATCCCTGCTATCACTGTGTGTCTCCTGTTATTATTAAACAGTGCAGGGATGGGGAGGTCTGGCATCCCACAGACATCACTGGTTAGGCCAGCCTTCGACCACATTCCCACTCACCATCCCATGAGTGGATCAACCCTGCAGTCCCATGAGCTCCGATCAGACAGTGTCCATCCATCCCCGAGTATTATAGAGAGCCCTGAGGTCACTGGGAATATCCAAGGTCTACATCATGCATCTCCGCAGTGAGAGCAGTATGAACATGCCCATTGGTCCCGCTCACTTGCTCACCCACCCTCCTTGGGCAGTCAGGGACTCAGCTCTCTAAACTCCAGTCATAGCCACGGCTCACAGTACCAGCTGGGCCAATGCACACGTGTGCGGGATCGAGGATGTGCTGGTCTGTACAGAAGGAACCGGGGATTCCCACTCATGCACACATGCCTGCCCACACAGAGCGAGGTCCCTCTCTGCCTGCACTGCAGCTGCACACTAACGAACTCTCTTTTTTTTAAAAAAAAAAAATCATTGCTTTATCAGTTAAATAGCAGGAGAAGGGAATCTTCCTTGTGGGTGGATGGCTCAATGATTAACATTACCGACTGCCCTTCTAAAAGCAATGAGTTCAATCCTGAGCCATCCATAAACTACTTTTCATTTCCTCAAAATGTTTTCCGTTTTACAAAATTTCCTGTAATTCTACTAAACGGCCACACGGTGTCACTATGAGTGCCTGCAGGACAGGGAAGTGACTTCTCTTATGGTCTAAGAAAGAAAATCTCCCTACTTGGGTGATAGCTCACTGGTTAAGAGCATCAACTGTGCTCCTAAAGATCCTGAGTTCAAGTACTAGCAACTACTTGACTGCTTCTAGCCACCTAAACTGTCAGTTTGTGTCTTCTCTAGCTATAATGAACTCATTTATTTTGATATATATATATCTTTAAGAATAAACTGCCTTTCTCATTTTCAACAAAACTCAGTCCACAGACATGATGAAAATTAATTTTCATTTTTTTTTGGTTCTGAAAAAACCCTCAGTTATCAGAAAAATGTAAAATGAAATATGTAAATTGAAAATTAAATTAAAAAACACACTTTCACACTCAAAATTAAAATTGAAATATGAAATTTTTGATATTTAAACTAAAGAATTAAAATTAAAACAAAATTTAAGATTAAACCTAAAATTTTTAAAAATTTAAAATGCAGTATTGAAATTTAAGATTGATTTAAAAATGTAAAATTGAATATATACATAAAAAACAGAATTAAAGTTTTAAAACTTTAAAGTTAAACTAAATGAAATGTCAAGTGAAATGTATATTTAAAAATATAAATTAAAAATATATAATTCCCTTGTGAAATCAGGAGTCCCCTACTATGTCACAGACTGCAGCCAGGATTCCCCAGGGTCACTCACCAGTCTGTGTCCTGTCTTCCTCCCAGGCCTAGAGAGGGTCATCGCAGGCAGGGACACCAAGGGGCAGAGCTTGGGCAGTGTTGGGGGTTGTGATGTCATGGGTGGCAAAGACATGGGTGATGGGGTCAGGGGTCACGTGATCAGGGGCCATTGGTGAAGGTTTAGCCTCAGTTTTAGTTGACAGCCCAGGAATGAAGGGGTCATTCAAAGGAGCTGAGGCTTGGCTCCATGAAGAGAGCCTATGAGAGGCTATTGGTGAGGCCTAGTTGAGGGAAGACCCCAGTGTACTGGAGATGCCAGTGCCATGGGATGATCTCCAACAACAGCAGCAGCAGTGGAGTGGATCCACCTGAGCCTAGAATGCTGCAGAGGGCAGAGCTGGAGAGGTGAGGCCAGCCCTTTGGAGGAGGTTAGAAGATAATGCCTTTGAATCTTATCTGGAACAACAACTACTCCACAATTTTAAAGCTCATTGTACAAGAGCCAAGGCTTGTAGTAAAACTCCTTCCAAGGATCAGCTAATAAAATAAACATACAATGACTAATATACACTAAAAGATTCAAAGTCCTAACTTCTTGTATTGAAGCAGCGACATATTTTTCTTTTTTTTACAAAATATAAGTTTATTAGCCATTCCTTGAGGCAAAACTTTTCCATGATATTGCTTCTTGGGGACCTAGGAGGGAATGAGGAGGGGGACATAATAAAAGATTGGACTGGATCAGGTATAGGAAGAGACAAGAGAAAAGTACAGGTGGTCAGGAAATATACTATAAATATATAGCACTGGAGGATGGGGAACTGGGGGGTATCCTCTAGAAAGTCCCAGATACCAGGGAAGTGAGAGGTTCACAAGACCCAAGGGGAATGCTATTAGCCATAATATCCAACAAAGGGGAGACAGAACCTGTAGAGACCACTTCCAGTAGATAGGCACGGGCACCAATTGAGGGATGGGGTCACTCATCCATATCAAAACTTTTAACCTAGAATTGATCCTGTCTAAAGAAAGGCAAGACCCAATTAGAAGAGTTAGGGAAAGGACTGAAGGAATTGAAGGGGATTTCAACCCCACAGGAAGAACAATATCAACTACTAAGTGGACCACACAGAGCATCCAGAGACTTAACTAACAACCACAGAGTATACATAGAGAGATCCATGGCTCTAGCTCTATATGTAGCATAGGATGATTTTATCTGGCATCAGTGGGAGGGGAGGCCCTCAGTTCTGTGGAGGCTTGATGCCCAAGTGTAGGGCAATGCTAGAGCAGTGAGACGAGAGTGGGTGAGTGTGTAGAGGAAAAGAGGAGAGGGGGATGGGATGAGAGTGTGTGTAGGGTAAATAGGGAAGGTGGTTATCATTTGAAATGTAAACAAATAAAATGATTATAAAAAAAGGAAAAAATTTGTCACAATTCTATCAAACTAATATATTTCTGATAACTACAACAGAACAGGAAGGTCAGATAATGCTAATTGAGAGAAAATTGCAAAAACATGGCAAAGACAGGGCAACTGTGGCAAATGCAACAGTGATGTATTGTAATTCCAACTAAAATGTTAAATAAGTCCAAATAAGCTGCATATTTAAAGAAATCAAAAGATGGCATTTGACAAAACATCACTACCTGTGATAGCACTTTAGTAATACTGTGTTATATAATCAGGTTTTATACTCGCTAGAATCCGTTATTTTAACGTCAGACTAATTTCTAACTACTTAGAGGGAAGCTTCAGGAATCTGTTAGGGATAAAATCTCACATGTATGTATTGCCTGCTCGATTAATCATGGCTACATTCTCAGTGACAATTATTTTTCCTTGTAAAGGTGTTTTTGTTAGTTCAATCATAAATGCAAATTTACAATCACAGAAGAGATTCTTGTAAACCATACCTGAAATCAAGTCTGTTTAATCATTGATAATTTAAAAATAAACTTTAATGTCTCGTTTTTTGCATTCATCTGGTGTCTGTTATGTTTCTAGAAAACGATTTCTCCATAAAGCATACCACTCTCAGAAATTCATGAAGGGACTGACAACAATGTATGATGACACCATTAATGTCATAGAGCATTTTAATTGAAATATCACAGAAATGGAGTCCTGCAATGTACATTCATTTTCTTCTCTTTTTTCTCTTTTTTTCTATTATTGAACATAGATTGTTTTCATTCATTATATTCTGATTACCTCTATCCTTACCCAGCTCTTTCCAGAATTTACTGCCTCGTGTTACATATTCAAATCCATACACTTTCTTTCTTTTTCTTGTTATAGATTAAACATCTAAATTATTATTATTAATAATTAAAAAACAAAAGAAATAGGACAAAATGAAAAATAAACAGGCTAAAGAAGATAAAGAAAAAGTCTAAGAAACTTATACATACACAGACTCACATTCACAGAAATAATTTACATAAAAACACAAAACTATAACCCACAATATACTTAAGAAGAAACTTTAAGGTAAAAACAAAAACCAAAATACAGCAAAGCACATGAACACGAAAAATGAAACAAATGCAAAAGTCCTGGAAAGGCATTATGAGACAAAGAACCACCAACAATGCCCTTGAGTTTGTTTTGTGTTTCCCATCTGCTGCTGGGCAAAACGTTTGCCCTTAAGAGTAGTTTGAATACACCATGAATATCCTACTACTGAGCACATCTCTTGAAAAAAATACATTATTGTGAATCATACCTGGAAGGAAGTTTGTTAAATCATTTTTAATACAGACAGGAACTTTAATGTCTCCTTTTTTTATTTACATGGTGGACATTAAAATTCAAGAAAATTATTTCTACATATAAGATGGCATCCTCAACAACTTCATGGGATAGATGCCAAGATATGGTGTCATTCTTCATTTCATAGAGCATTTTATATTATAAAACAAAATTAATATTGTTTGTTATTGACTATCAACTGGAATGGAATGGGGATGTAGTTCCATTCCGCTCAAAATATTCAGACCCATTTTGAACAGAACCATGCAGGCCCTGTGCAAAATGCCACATTCTCTGTAATTTCTTATGTGCACCTTTCTTTCTTGTTTTAGAAGTCTGGCTTTCCATGCTGGGTGTTCTCAATCCCTCTGACTCTGATGATATTTCTACTACAGTACTTCCAAATACTTCCACACTATTTCCTGAGTCCTGAAGCAAGGGATTTTTATGGAGACATCCCATTGATGATTGTGTGTTCCAAATTCTTTTACATTCTCAAAATTGACTGGCTAAGGGTATTTGTATTCATTCCTGTCTACGACAGAAGGAAAGCTCTCTGATGCTGACTGATCAAGACCCTGATTTTTAAGTATAGCAGAATGTCATTAAGAGAGATTTTACTTCAGTGTGACCTTATGAAAACCTAAATATATGCAATTTTACACAGTATCTATTATTTACGTTTCAAGATAGGTATGTATATGCAAATATATACACATTCAATAAGAATTAATGAAATAAGAGACCATGCACATTTTAGGAGTGCATGGAGTAGTGGTACAAAGGATGTTTTGGAGACAGGAAATATAAACAAAAAGCAATTGAATGACTGTCAAAAATAAACTACCAAATAATATTTAAAAGAATAAAGTAGCAAATAGTACTTTGAGAGAAAAATGACACTGACTTTCAACACCTGATGTAAAGAAATAATAATGTAGGGCTGGTGAGATGGCTCAGTGGGTAAGAACACGGACTGCTCTTCCAAACGTCCTGAGTTCAAATCCCAGAAACTGTACTGTGGCTCACAACCACTCGTAATGAGATCTGATGCTCTATTCTGGAGTGTCTGAAGACAGCTACAGTGTACTTATTTATAATAATAAATAAATCTTTGCACCAGAACGAGTGGGTTTAACCAGAGTGAGCAGAAGTCCTAAAAATCAAATCCAAACACCAGATGAAGGCTTACAACTATCTGAACAGCTACAGTGTATACTCATATACATAAAATAAGAAAATACATCTTTAAAAAAAGAAATAATGTGTATGAATTTTTATGTGCATATTTTGTGTGTAATATTAAACTGAAATAAATTTTATTACTCATATTTTGATAAAATGTGTGAAGAGGCCCTTCATCTAGAATGATATATATGTTCACTGAATTCACTGAGCTTACTGTGGTGAAGGCTTGAGTAGGACATTTCCATTAGTGGTTTTTCTCACTTAAAAGAAACAAAGTTATTTCTTAAGGAAATTGTGTCTTTTCAAATAAATGTACAGAGCCTTTCATTGCAGGCATAATCTGATTTGCATTTTCCTATTCATAAAATGTTCTTTTCTTTGTATGTTATATGATATTCTAAACATCTTCCAAGTACATGTTAAAGCTATTCCAAAGTCCAGTGAATCTGTGCTGTCATATGCTATACTGTCTCTGTGTCTCACATTCTGCTAACATTAACTCTTGTTTCTCTTTTCAGATAAGTGTGTTTTTATTGCATCAGGAATCTGTGATATTCCAAATCCCAACCCAAGCAACTTACCATTTAGGTGATACCTTATATTCTGTTGCTGTAATAAACACCATGGTTAAAAGAAACATGTGAGAAAAGTGTTTATTTATTTATGTACCTTGGTCACAATATATTAAATGAAACTAAGGCATGAAATTGAATGCAGACACTCGATGAAACCCTGTGGAATAATGGGGATTACTGACTTCATGTCCATTTTGTCTGCAGTCCATTTTCTTGTAACTCCAAGAACAACTCACCTAGAAGTGGTACGGTCCACTGTCAGTAGGGTCACCTTATATTAATTATTAATTAAGTACATAGGCTACACAGAAAACCACAGCCAAAGATGATAGTAGTCATTCCTCAATTGAGAATCCCTGTTCTCAATATCTTCAGGTGTGTATACTTATGAATGATACCATTTTCTACCAAACTTTGGGAAGTGGTAGCACAATGGACAGTGCTGTCCAGTTTGTAAATTACAAAGTGCATATTATTTAAATTTTGAGAAGATTAAGTACTACTTTTGTTAAGACAATGAAAAAATATGTTGAGTATCATGAAACATTTTCATACTATGAAAGATTCAATAATGCAATTTATCTTTGTACTTCTGTATAAAATTTGAATCTGGTCTAATTATAATAACATAACACTTTGGGATAAAGATACACACTAACAATCCTGCTCCAGAAGCCAAGATGGAGAAAACCTCCACAATCACCATGACCTTCCCTGTGGTACTGTGGTACACAGGGAGGAAGGTGATCCAGACACTGCAGAACACCAGCATGCTGAATGTTAGGAACTTGGCTTCATTGAATCGGTCAGGTAGGCTCCTAGCCAAGAAAGCCACAGTGAAGCTCCCCAGAGCCAAGGAGCCCAAGTATCCCAGGACAAAGTGGAAGGCCATGACAGAGCCTTTGTTGCAAATAATGACAGTTTTCCCATGTTCAGATTGTATATCTCTGTCAATAAAGGGAGGAGATGTTAGCAACCAGATTCCACAGATAACAAGTTGGATTAGGGTACAAATGGGAATGACCAAGTTAGGAGCCCCTGATGCCAGAATTCCCCTCATTCTTCTCCCTGGAGTAGTGAGCTTGAAAGCCATGACCACAGTTATTGTTTTGGCCAACACTGTAGAAACAGCCACTGTAAAACACACTCCAAATGTGGTCTGCTGCAGGATGCAGGTGGCCTGCTTTGGATGTCCAATGAAGAGCAATGAGCAGAGAAAACAGAAGACTAGAGAGATGAGCAGGATGTAGCTGAGAATGACGTTATTGGCCTTCACAATGGGAGTGTCCTTGTTCTTTGCAAAAGTGACTAGTACTAGAATTGTGATTGCTGAGAACGAGAGGGCAATGGAAACTAGAGCAATCCCCAATGGATCTTCATAAGCCAGAAATGTCACAGCTCTTTGGAGGCAGTGGGTTTGCTCTAAGTTGGCATATTTATCACCTGGACACTTCATACACTGTTCTATATCTGCTGGTGAACAATCATAAACCCTTATAAGATATAAGAATTTTGTAGTTAATAATTGTGTATTTGTATTATTCAGAGTATATATCAATAAATAATTTGGAGTTGAGTATCTAATCCTCTCTTTATTGTTATAGAGAACACTAATTTAAGATTGCTCTCTATTAAACTATGCTTTGTGGTGGGACAAAACCCCATCATAGGGAATGGAACAGCAAAAAACATTTATTACCTAAAATAAAGAAAAATATCATGAAAAGTGATATGCAAAATATCTATTTAATTCCTCAAGCCATAATTTTACTATTCATAGAACATAGTAGTGTGCAGACTTAGTTATAGACGCCAGTTGATGAAATACATTATGTGCTTTGATTGCTTTAAAAGTTGTGCCCTTAGTCTATATCTACACATAGGGACAAGAACTTACAATTCATCATGAAAATATTGTTTACATAAAGAAATATTTTCTTCTTGAAGCTGTATGCCACATAGACATATGCATGTCCCTCTTTTTGTCATACAATCACTTCTTCACAGCTATTCATTCCAAGCTATATGGTGTGAAGGTTACAGATATTCACATTCGTCCCTCTTTCTTTAGCTAGGCTGTGATTGATGATAAGTACTACCCAATCTTTTGTTGCATTCTTGAAATCTTTACCTTGTTCTAATTCTTTTACAGGAAATACTTACTGCTTTAAACCCTCTAAGCTCTTAAAATATATTTGATTAAACAACTATTACCCTGACCATCTGGTATTTGTCAGGGACTAAACTGAGTGATGGAGAAAAACATTGTGGACTGGCCACATAGTGTACTTTCTTTGTATGAAGAATCAAAGATTAATAAACAGATGCATAGATTATGCCTAACATTTTTTTTAAAAATTGTTACACATGTATTTTACCCTAAGTATTTTCTATATAAAATAAAATCAGTGACAATCATATTATGAGAGTTGGGTCACTTTAAGGAGATTTTTATAGGTTATTTCCTGGGTCCAAAAGAATTTGATATTATTTAACTGATTATGTTTTGAAACATGGAGATTTTAGAGCTTCAGTTTTTACTAGGCCATATCATATTTCTAGTTTGGAAAGAGACAAAATTCAAACTCATCAATTTTCCTTCTGCATGCAAGCATGTACCTGTTTCATTGGAAACTTCATTTTCTGGGCACTGAACACAATCAAAGCAGCATTCTGCTGTTTCTTTCTGATGAATTTTCCTGAATCCAGCACTACATGACACACTACACATGGAGATGGGAACCTGAGGTAATACATAAATATTACATATTATGTGTGTGTTTCTGTGTTTGTGTGAGTGTGTGTGTGTAATTTATTAATACATATGATGTACATCATATGTATTATTAAATTACCCATAGATCGATATATGGGACATTAACAGATATGGCTATAAATATAAATATTTCTCTGATATACAGTATTAGTTAACACTTTCAGGCACATTATTATTTTGTATTACACTGTAATGCAATAAATGTCTCACTATATTTACTACACCATGCAATATTATATAACATTCAGTTTGTAACAATTCAAAAATGTTCCTTGCTAAACTTATTAAGCCGAAAGGAATGTTTATATGACATCAGTTTCATTCTCATGGATATATAAATAAAAAAATTAGTACATTGGGTTGTATGGAGATAGAAGTTAGGGAAAATCAAGAAATTATTGTTTGATGAATATGAAAAAGTACGTTATATAAGCCTTTCATAAAGTAATGAAGTTTTGCTAAATTTAATAGAAAATCTTGATCCTCGTATCCTTTCCCCCTTTCCCCTGCTGTTTTAAGGGAACTCCCCCAACCACATGCCCACTCCTGCTACACCAGGAGGTAATCTATTCTGGGTCATCAAGCCTGCACAGGACCATTGGCCTCCCCTCCCACTCTTGCCAGTTAAGGCAATCCTCTGCAAAGGAAGGGTGTCTGGGAAGTGAGATAACCTGTGAAATGCAATCAAGTAAAATAATCAATGATATATATAAACTGGATGATCCTGTGCCATAGCATCAAGACCTGATTGTGTGCTACAACTCTATACACAAATAAATCCATGAGAGAGCTAGGATCCCAGAAGTGTTAATAAGCCAGTGAGCACAGGTAAGACCACCACTTCTGCTCCAAGGGATCCACCCAGAAGCCGGAGATAAAAGGAATCTAAGAGAAGCCTGAGACAGGATCTTTTGATTTCCACCTGCACCTGAAGCTAACCTGGTGCCACATCTCTCCATCCCCAAATTCCTCCTGGGAGATCTGTTCTCCCAGGAGTACTGACACACAGGCTTGCAGGAGGGATAAGACACAGTCAGAGAGAGCAAGACCAGCTAACATTAGAGATTACCAGATGGCAAAAGGTAAGGGCAAGTACAAGGCTACTTGATATCATCAAAGTTTACTTTCTCAACCAAAGTTAGGACTGGATAGCTCAGCACACCAGAAAAGCAAGACTCTGATTTAAAATCACATCTCATAATGATGATAGGGTACATTAAGAGGGATGTAATTGATTCCCTTAAAGAAATACAGGAGAACACAGGCAAATAGGAAGAGGAAATGTGAAAATCCTGTAAAGAATTACAGGGAAACACAATTAAACAAGTGACAGCATTGAATAAAACCATCCAGGATCTAAAAATGGAAGAAAAACAATGAAGAAATCACAAAGAGAGACATCTCTGGCAATAGAAAACATAGGAAAGAGATCTGGAGTCATAGATGCAAGCTTCACCAACCGAATACAAGAGATAGAAGAGAGAATAAAAGATACCACAGAAAATATCGGCACAAAACTTAAAGAAAATACAAAATGCAAAATATTCCTAATGTATAACATCCAGGAAATATAGGACACAATGAGAAGATGAAACCTAAATGTAGTAGGTTTAGAACTGAGCAAAGATTCCAAACTTAAAGGGCCATTAAATATCTTAAAAAATTATAGAAGGAAACTTACCTAACCTAAGGAAAGAGATGCTGCAAAACATAAAAGAAAACTACAGAACTCCAAAGATTCTGGCCCAGGAAAGAAATACTTACCATCAATAATATTCAAAACACCAAATGCACAAAAATAAGAAGGAACACTAAAAACAGTAAGGGAAAAAGATCAAGTAACAAATAAATACAGACATATCAGAATTAAACCTGACTTCTAACCAGAGACTATGAAAGCTAAGAGATCCTGGGCAGATGTCATACAGACCCTAAGAGAATACAAATGCCAGCCCAGGCTAATATACCCAGAAAAATCCTCAATTGTCATAGACGGAGAAATCAAGGTTGTTCATGACAAAACCAAATTTACACAATATCTTTTCTGAAAGCCACCCGTACAAAGAATACAAATGGAAAACTCACAAGGATGGAAACTAAACCCCCCAAAAGCAAGAAACTAATATTATTTCTACAAACTCAAAAGAAGGTAGCCACACAAACATAATTCCACATCTAACAACAACAACAACAATAAAACCGACAAGAAGCAAGAATCATTTTCTTAATGTCTCTCCACACCAATGGACTCAAATCACAACAAAAAGACAAAGACTAACATACTAGCTAAGTAAGCAGAACCCTGCATTTTGCTGCATACAGGAAACATACATGAGTGACAAAGACAGACACTACTTCAGAGTAAAGGGTTGGAAAATAATTTTCCAACCAAACAGTTTGAAGAAAAAAGCTGGAATAGCCATCTTAATATCCAAAAAAAAATAGACTTGCAACCAAAAGTTATCAAAAAAGAATAAGAAAGGATATTTCATATTCATAAAAGGAAAATTCAATGAAGATGAACTCTCAATTCTGAACATCTACGCTCCAAGTGCAAGAGCATCTACATTCATAAGAGAAACTTTACTAATGATCAAAGCACACATTGCCCCTCACAAGGTAATAGTGGAAAACATCAATTCTCCACTGTCAACAATTGACAGATCTTGAAAACAAAATCTCATCACAAACACAATGAAACAAACAGAAGTTATAGAGTAAATGGATTTAACAGATATCTACAGAACAATTCATCCTAAAACAAAAGAATACAACTTCTCAGAACTTCATTTTACATTTTCCAAAATTGAACATGTAATTGGTCACAAAACATTCCTCTTCATATATTAGAAGATTGAGTTAAACTCATGCATCCTAACAGATCACCTCAGACTAAGGCTAATCTTCAACAGCAACAACAAAAACAACAATAACCACAATAAAACCAACAGAAAGCACACACACACACATGGAAGCTGAGCAATGCCATACTAAATTACAACTTGGATAGGGCAGAAAGAAAGAAATTAAAGACTCTTTATTTTTTTATTTTATTTTTTAAAGATTTATTTATTAATTATATGTAAGTACACTGTAGCTGTCTTCAGACACTCCAGAAGAAGGAGTCAGATCTCATTACAGATGGTTGTGAGTCACCATGTGGTTGCTGGGATTTGAACTCGGGACCTTTGGAAGAGCAGTCTATGCTCTTAACCACTAAGCCATCTCACCAGCCCCTGACTAGATAATTTTAATATCGCCCCAACTCAGTTTATCTTGTACATTAGCCATTTCTATGTTACTAAAATAAAGATCACATTCTGAACCAACTGATCTACTTGGACCATGTTGGGTATTTATACTGTTTCCTTTTGGCAGAATAAAGTGGCTTTTGATGAGTATTTCTTTAGTTAAAGTTATTGCTTTACAGGACAGATTTCCTGACGCCTATGTACTGAGTACTAAATACAAAACATTTTTAGGGATTTTGTAAATTTTGTTGTGTTTTGTTGAAGTGTGGCCTTGCAATATAGTTAGGCTGGTCTTGAACTCTCAGTCTCCTGAGTGCTAAAACTTGCAGGCTTCTTGGCATACGGCCAAGCTGCAGTTGGTTTTCAAAAAGCTGTATAGACTTAGCCATGTGGGAAAGATCCTGTTTTACCACAACTTCATCAACACGAGAACTATGTGCATGAGTCTTTTAAAGTACTTTATTTTTAATGTGCAAATCTCCAAGCACTTGAGAGATGACATTTTCCTGTCATTCTTGTTTGTCTCTTAAGTGCATTTTCTTTATTTTGAACCCACTTTTTAAGACTTTTCTTTTTTTTTTTAGATAATTTCTTTATTTACATGTAAATTTTCCCTTTCCCAGGTTCCCCTCCAAAAAACAAACAAACAAACAAACAAACAAAAACAACAAGAACAAACTTCTTTTGCCTCCCCACTCCCCATGCC
Source organism: Montemys delectorum (assembly GCA_019843815.1). Classification (NCBI taxonomy): domain Eukaryota; kingdom Metazoa; phylum Chordata; class Mammalia; order Rodentia; family Muridae; genus Montemys; species Montemys delectorum. The sequence goes on from JADRCD010232313.1 coordinate 24,519, forward strand.
TGCCACCCCACCCTCTCCCACTTATTGGCCCTGGCATTCCCCTACACTGGGGCACAGAACATTTACAAGGCCGAGGTCCTTTCCTCCTACTGATGATCAAATTTGCAGTCCTCTACTATACACATGCTGCCAGAACATTCAGTCCCACTCTGTATAGTCCTTGATTGGTGGTTGGGTCCCTGGGAGCTCTGAGGGTACTAGTTAGTCATTGTTGTTCATCCTAAGGGGCTGCAAACCCTTCAGCTCCATAGAACCTTTCTCTAACTCCTTCCTTGGGGACCGTGTACTCAGTTCAATGAATGGTTGTGAGCCTCTACATCTGTATTAGTCAGGTATTGTCAGAGCCTCTCAGGAGATAGCTATATGCTTGTCCTTCCTTCAGTCTCTGCTCCATAGTTAATCTCTGCCACTCTTTCTGTGTGTGTTTGGTTCCCCTTTTTAAGAAGGAATGAAATGTCCACATTTTGGTCTTCCTTCTTCTTAAGTTTCTTGTGGTTTGTGGGTCATTCTTCCTATATTCCAAACTTCTGGGCTAATAACCACTTATCAGAGA
>JADRCD010232314.1:0-38928 GCA_019843815.1 Montemys delectorum
TTTTGCATTTTCTTTGACTGTTGTGTCAATGTTTTCTATGTTTTCTTCTACCCCTGAGTCTCTCTCTTCTATCTCTTGTATTCTGTTGGTGATGCTTGCCTCTATGACTCCTGATTTCTTTCCTAGGTTTTCTATCTCCAGGGTTGTTCCTCTTTCTGATTTCTTGTTTCTATTTCCATTTTTAGATTCTGGATGGTTTTGCTCATTTCCTTCACCTGTTTGATTGTATTTTCCTGTAGTTCTTTAAGGGATTTTTGAGTTTCCTCTTTAAGGGCTTCTAGCTGTTTACCTGTGTTCTCTTGTATTTCTTTGAGGGTGCTATTTATGCCTTTCTTAAAGTTCTGTATCATCATCATGAGAAGTGATTTTATATCTGAATCTTGCTTTTCCAGTGTGATGGTATATCCAGGACTTGCAATCGTGGGAGTATTGGGTTCTGATGATGCCAAGTAACCTTGGTTTGTGTTGCTTATATTCTTACGTTTGCCCCGAATAATCTGGTTATCTCTAGTGCAACCTGCCCTTGCTAAATCTGACTGGAGCCTGTCCTTCCTGTGATCCTGGTTGTGTCAGAACTCCTCAGAGTCAAGCTGTGTCTGTGATCCTGTGATTCTGGGATCCTGTAACCCTGGGCTTGTTAGAGTACCTGGGAGTGGAGCTTCCTCTGGGTGTTTTGGGAATGACTGCAGAGTTTGCGCCCAAGGTCTGCTCAGGGCACTGGCTGGCCCAGACAGACCGGAAGCAACCCGAGCCACTGGGCTAGCAGAGTTCCTGTGTGCCTGGGTCCTCATGGTCCCAGTTACTCCCGGTGTTGGGACAGATGTTGTTTCCTCCTCACCTCTGATCCTAGGCATGTTAGAGCGCCTGGGAATGGAGCTTCCTCTGGGTGTTGTGGGACTGGCTGCGGAGCTTGTGCCCAAGATCTGCTCAGGGCACCAGCTCAGATAGAAGAAACCTGAACCACTGGGCTGGCCGAGTTCCTGTGTGTCTGGTCCTGCTGGTCCCAGTTACTCCCAGTGTTGGGACAGATGTTGTGTCCTCCTCACCTCTGATCCTAGGCATGTTAGAGCGCCTGGGAATGGAGCTTCCTCTGGGTGTTGTGGGACTGGAAGCAAAGGAACATATTAATAAAGGAATAATATAATCATTGTATGATATGATAATTAAAATTAATTAGTATTATGAATTTGGTGGATGCTTCCTAACAGTGACAGTGCTGTGGATGTTCTAACTCTGTGGCTCTCAACCTTCCTAATGCTGCAACCCTCTAATACAGCTCCTCATATTGTGGTGACCCCCAACCACAAAATTATTTTCGTTACTGCTTTATAATTGAGATTGTGCTACTGCTATGAATCGTAATGTAAATATCTGATATTCGACCTCTGAGAAAGGGTTGCAACCCACAGGCTGAGAACTAACTGCTGCTCTAAATAAACCTGGATGCTTTCTCTAGCTGTAATCATCTTGATGTGACTTTATTGCTGGCCACCAGAGGGCACCATGGTCCAGGCTATTGTTGAGCTGTGGCTGCTCTTCTAGGTTAGGGGTAGGGGTTTGTCCTAGATTGGGGCTTAACACCCCCCCCCCACTCACCACGCACACAGAAGAGCTCCAAGGAAGGATACATATCAAATCTCATGGTCAGTTCCCAGAATTTTAAGAAGTGAACATTAAAAAAAAAAATTGTTTATTTTACTTGCCTGCATGTGTGTATGTCTGTGCACCATGTACGTGACTGGTGCTCTTGGAGGTCAGAAGAGAGTGTTGGGTCCCCTGGAACTGGAGTTATGGGTGTTTGTGAACCAACATGTGGGTGCTGAGAAACAAATTCAGATCCTGTGGAAGAGCAGCCAGCGCTCTTGAGCAATGGGGCTAAACCTGGTGATGCAGGTAGGCCCAGAACCACAGCTAAGGCAGAAGGCAGAGGCAGGAGAGTTCCAAGTTCCAGACCTGCTGTGGCTGCAAAGTCAGTGCAAGATCAGTCTGAGCAATATAGTGAGACCCCGACTCAAAATCAAATAAATTCCCATCCTCCCTTCTAAATAAGAGAAGCAAGAGGAGGAGAGGGGAGAGGAGAGAAACGGGGGGGGGGGGAGAAAAGGGGGGAGGGGGAATCACAAGTATGCCTGGCAGGATGACTCAAGGATATAATCCCAGTACTTGGGCAGTTGAGGCAGGAGAATTTCCAGTTCAAGGCTAGCCTGGGCCATGTAACAACATTCTATTTTAGAAAAAGAAAGATGGGAGTGGTGGTGGCTGGAGAGATGGCTCATCATTTGAGAGCACTGTCTGCTTTTCCAAAGGACCCTGGGTTCAATTTCCAGCATTCACATGGCAGTTCACAACTGTCTGTGGCTCCAGTTCCGGGAGATCTAACACTCTCAGACAGACGTACATACAGGGAAAAGACCAGTGCACATAAAATAAAAAATAAGTCATCTTTTTATGTATTTATTTATTTAAATATTTATTTTTTAAAGATTTATTTATTATTATACATAAGTACACTGTAGGTGTCTTCAGACACACCAAAAGAGGGTGTCAGATCTCATTACGGATGGTTGTGAGCCGCCATGTGGTTGTTGGGATTTGAACTCAGGACCTTTGGAAGAGCAGTCAATATTCTTAACCACTGAGCCATCTCTCCAGCCCATAGTCATCTTTTTAAAAAGAAGCCTGCAGCTTGGTTAGTAGAATGCTTGTCTAGCATCCATGAAGTCAGGCAAAACTGGATGATGGTGATGTATACCTGGCTCCCAATACTTTAGAGGTAAAAACACTGGCTATAGGAGTTCAAGGTCATCCTCAGCTACATAGGGAGTTAGAGGCCAGCCTGGGCAGCAGGAGACTCTATCTCAAAAGACAAAATTAGACCAGGACTGTCTGTGATGAAGGCAGCTGCCATCAAGCTTGGTGACAAGTTCTGCTGCCAAGACCCCACACTGTGGGAGAAGATAACAGATGCCTACAAGTTATCTTCCAACTCCTAATGCCTTCACAAATAACCAAATGTAATAAAAATTAAAACAAAACAAAACAAATCCCTGTTTCCTGGCAGGATCCACCTAAAATGAAAACCCCAGATTCTAGCCTCTGCTACGAATCGGCCTACCCCAGTGCAATCCAGAGATGGCTTCTTCTCATCTTGTTCTAGAGTCCTCAGACTCTGAGAACCCATTGTCTCACTCATGGTAGATGCCTGTGTTGTTGGCCTTTAGTGGTGAGAGGTTTGGAGTTGAGTGTGGAAGCCCAATGCTGGTTTGAAGGAATCACAGAAGGGGTGGGGGACTGCAAGCCTTGAGTCTTTGTAGAACTTAGTGCTGGGCCTTGAAGAAGAAACAGAAGTCTTCCAGGAGAAGATGAGGCAGTTGGAATCACACAGGGGAAGTGACAGGGAAGTGATTTATTTGGTGTTATACCAACCAGGAGGATGAATTAATGGGAATGTATAGAGGGACCAGTCCTAGGCTCTGGCTTTGCTGGAACCCTGAAGCAACACAGGGTAGCATGAGAAGGCACCAATGGAGTGGCTTTCAGCCCTCCACTGTCTTAGACACTAAGCATGGGTCTTGACCTTTATTATGTACCAATTTCTTCCAATTTAAAACATTCTTCCCCAGGAAAAAAGGGAGACATTTTAAGATTCAGGAAGCAAACAACTTACAAGTCTCAGGAAGTTCCTAAAATTACAAGGATTCACAAGATCCCTGTCCAAGGTTATAGAAGTAGTTATGATGGACTGGGGAGAGGAAGCTAACCTGCTTGCACTTTGTCCTGAGAGCTTCATGGATACAGGTTCTGTGAGTCCTTGCCTATAGTGAGGGAGGGTGGGCTTTTCAGGGGTTTACATAGCTTTGAGTGGTTCTGTTCCTCCAAGTCACTCCACCCTCCTGTTAGTAACCCCAAGAAACTCACTGGTTCATCAAGTTGGACTTTGATAGAGTTGTTTTCTTTGGTCTGTCACTGACTTCCTACGTGAGGGCAAATAGATGTTTGCTCTCATCTCCTCATAAAAAGTTGACACTATAGGACTCTGTCTAAGGAAACTTCTGGAGGGATCTCCTTTCACTCTTCTGTTTCCAGCACTCTCTTATCAGACCTGACATTTTGAAGAACCCCAAAGAAATAAACACTCAGCTATGCCTCCCTGAGAGAAGAAGCCTTAGAGCTCACAGGAAGCAGCCCCTCCCACCTCCAGGGCAGTATGACATAGTAAACCCCAAAACACCAGGGCATGCTGTGTCCTAGAGTATCATGAAATGGAAGGACTAACTGCTACCTACTCCTTGGATGGGTTACAAGGACATCACATTGTAGAGACATGATCCCAAGCCAGCGTGGCAGTGCCTCTTAGTGATCCCAGCACTTGGGAGGTTTAGTCAGGAGGATCGCTGAAACATCAAGGCCAGCCTGAGCTACATTGTGTGTTCAAGACCATCAAGTGTTACATAGTGAGATCCTGTCCATGGAAGAAAACAAGGGGCCCTCGAGAAGACTCATTAGGTAAAGGCACTAGGTGCCAAACCCAAAAGCTGGATGTGGTGCCGGGTGCCTGGAACTCAGACCTTAAGAGGCCAAGGCAGGAAGATCGCTGATATTTGTTTGAGGGCAACTTGAGGGGCTATGAAGAAAGTCCCAGGTAGCCTTCACTCTGTGAGACACTTTCAAACAGGGCAGATTACACTTCCAGCATGGCTTGGTCCTAGACATCTGACTGGGGCAGTGAGGGGATGCAGAAAGGACACAGACAGACAGACAGACAGACAGACAGACAGACACATGCACAGAAAAACTGGGACCAGGTCGGCTGTACTTACGCTGATCAATCTGGTACCTCGTAGTGCTTCTTATGTATAGCCCAGGGAAAGGGGTTCGATAGTCAGAACGGGGGGCATCTGGAGGTCAGTCTCAGGTTGCAGTCATCCTGGAGGAACGTCAGCCCTCAGAGCAGAAGGGAGGCGTTGCCGATTGCCATGGGTCTTAGGCATCTGTCCTTGTCCACAACACACACTGACTCAAGACTCACTGTTCCTCACACATTCCCGCACGGCTTTGGCTCTCATAGCAAATAAATCAACAAGTAAAACATCAGAGTGTGTGAAGGTCCATAAGAGAACACCAGCTGTGATGGTGCCTTGACGTCCTCCTCCCTAGCCAGCTGCCTCTTTCTTCTCAATCCTCTTTCCTGCCCCTCACCAGTTGCCTTTCCATTTGCTCCCCTCCACTCCTGGACAATCTCTCTCTCTCTCTCTCTCTCTCTCTCTCTCTCTCTCTCTCTCAAGGTTTATTTACTTATTACATGTAAGTACACTGGTGTTTGTCTTCACACACACACCAGAAGAGGACATCAGATCTCATTACGGGTGATTGTGAGCCACCATGTGGTTGCTGGGATTTGAACTCAGGACCTGCAAAAGAATAGTCATTGCTCTTGACCCCTGAGCCATTATCGTATGTATATGAGTACACTGTAGCTGTACAGATGGTTGTGAGTCAACATGTGGTGGCTGGGATTTGAACTCAGGACCTTTGGAAGAGCAATCAGTGCTCTTAACCGCTGAGCCATCTCTCCAGCCCCTTTCCTTCTCTCTTGAATACTCTCTCCCTCCTCCCAGGCTGTCTACCCCTCTGACCACTCAGCCCAACTGCTCCTATCTTGTTCCCTTCAGGTCTGTTTCCTCATCTTGCCTCTCCCTGATCTGGCAAGTTTTCTTACAGAAGTAGGCAAACAAATCAGCCTTCTTCTTTCCCTTCCTTCCTTCCTTCCTCCCTTCCTCCCTTCCCCCCTTCCTCCCTCCCTTCCTCCCTCCCTTCCTTCCTTCCTTTCTCCCTTTCTTCCCTCCCTTCCTCCTCTCATCTCTTGCCACCCAGGCCACCTACCCCCACCTCCCAAAAAAGCCATTGATGGAACCCCAGGCAGATTCCTGTGAGCTCTCTTTCCAGCTTAGCCTCTGTCTCAGCTTCTACCAGCTCATTGGCCACATCCTGAGATGACCCGAGACTCTGAAAGGTTGCCAGAGAAAGCTCAAGGCCAGGAAGGAATTGTTTGCACTCTCCTCTCAGGGACAACAGCCTTGGATACTGATAAGCCTTTAGCAGACCAGCAGGGCTCCTCCAGCCTTTTGTAACTGTTCCTTTCCTTGAACCTGTCCTTTCCCACTGCCCACTGTTTTCTTCTTTAAAAACCAATGTAGCCCACAAGTTAGCCTTAAACTTAACTGTAGCCTTAACCATGCTGGCCTTAACTCCTCATCCTCCTGCCTCCACGAGTGCTGGCATTTCAGAGGTGTGCTGCCACATTTAGTGACCTGTTCTTCACTTTTGAAATGTCCAGAGCCAGCTGGGCATGGTAGTTCACATATCTGTGATCCCAACAGTCCAGAGGACAAGGCAAAGAGAGTCCGAGTACTGGGGTTCATAATAAGACTGGGTCTCAGAAAACAAGGCTGGAGGAGGAGGTCGGTGGTGGGATGCTTACTTTGGATGGTTAAGGCCCTGGTTTCACTCTCAGCTTTGTAAAACTAAATACATGGGGTGGGGTGGCGGGGGAAATGCCTGGGAAAATAGCTCAGTCTACAAAGTGCTTGCTGCACAAGTGTGAGGATCCAAGCTTTATCCTCTAAGACACATGTGACCAAAGAAAGGTGTGGTGGCCAACACTTCTAACACTAGCTCTAGGGAGGCAGAGACAGGAGGATACCTGCGACTCCTTGGTCAGTCAGAGTAGCTGAATTGCCAAGCTCTATGATAATGAGAAATTCTATCTCAGAAGCTAAGATAACACAAGATGGCTTCGTGAATACTTACTGCCAAGGTTAATGATCTGAGTTTGAGCCCTGGAACCCACATTGTGGAAGGAGGGAATCAATTTTCACGGGTTGTTCTTTGCCCTCCACACCTGGGCTCTGGCATGCTTGCCTCTCCCCAGAATACACTAATAAATGTAATGTTTGTAATACATTAATAAATGTTTGGATTCTAAGCATTGATTCTGACACTGATCTATTGCCTCCACAAGTCTGGGCATGAACACGCGCGCACACACACACACACATACACACTACTTAGATACCTTTATCCAAACCCACAATGAGTTCAGTCCTCACTGGACTTCATCCAGTACTTGCTCCTGATTAAAATCTCTGTTCACCACACAGTTTTGTTGATCTTTGCTACTTCCTCCCCTTCCTCAGACCTAATGTGTGACTCTAGGTGGTGGCTCCCACCAGCTCTGTCTCTCTGATCTACCTGTGAATCCCACAAGAAAGAAACAGTGCCCAGATGGAGAACGTACGCAAATAGGGAGACTGAGGCACCAACAGAGGAGTCTGGAACCTACGGGGAGGTCAGCAGGGGCTGGGGGTGGAACATGGCTCTCCTATGAGGCTGGGTTTATCTTTTGATTCTATGGCAATCATATTGAAATGATGTAGAAACTAATGTCTATAGATAGGCAGACAAGTACTTGAGGGGTTGTCAGAGCCCCTGCCTTGAATCCCCCAGTGAGGGGCTGGGGTGTGGCTCAGTGGTAGAGCTCCTGCCTTGAATCCCCCAGTGAGGGGCTGAGGGAGTGGCTCAGTGGTAGAGCAGGTATGGAGCATACTTGAAGCCCTGTTTCCATCCCAAACACTGCAATAAACAATTAAGTAAGCCAGGCAGTGGTGGTGTACGCCTTTAATCCCAGCACTTGGGAGGCAGAGGCAGGTGGATTTCTGAGTTCGAGGCCATCCTGGTCTACAGAGTGAGTTCCAGGACAGCCAGGGCTACACAGAGAGACCCTGTCTCGAAAAAAACAAAACAAAACAAAAAAAAACCAAAAAAACCAACCAAACAAACAAACAAAAACTAACTAAGCAAACATTTTTTGCAATGGTAGAAAATTGCCACATAAGTGACAGACACTTAAATTTACTGATTGATCAAAGGAGCAACCAGTTTTAAACTGTCCCAGTTATAGCATACATTGTTAGGCAAAGCTTGTTGCTGGGCTGGTGGTTTGGCTGCATGGCACGGTCCTCACTAGCATACAGAAAACTCTGGGTTGCATGACCACACCTTCCATCCAACCGTCCATGTAAGGTCACCAGGAAACCAGGCTCCGTGAGGTCGGCGACACTGGAACTCCCTTTTCTACTTTGCCAGCTCTCGTTGACCTAAAGCCACCTGCACCAGTCAATAGACATTGACTTCCCTCTGAAGTAGGAGAGTTCGGGGTCCCAGTCAGCCTGGCTTTCTAGCCTTTCTCTGGAGGCCCTGCCGTGTCCTTAGCCTCTTCTTGGAAGGCCAGGTTCAGCCATCTTGGAACTTCATGACACCCTCTGATATGGTGCTTCTCCTCTTCCTCGTGGTGGCTTTAATTCCCAACCAGCAGTTTCTAATTGGGTTGGAGCAGCTGCCCCAGGAAGAGGCACAGGGATGACCATTTATAACTTAGTATCTAGGATGAAAGAAAGGCAAGGAACAGGCAAGGTGTCATGGGCTTGCAATCCCACCATTCAGCAGGCTGAAAGCCAGTTCAACCTGAGGTCAGTCTAGGCTATACAGGGAGATCCTGACTCAAAAAGCAAAATATAAATAAAGGCCACAGGGCAATTGCAAAGTGTTCGTTCATTGGTCTAGCTAGTAAGCTCCAGTATCGTCACTTGACTGGCTGTTTTGTTTGTTTGGCAGTTTTGAGGGTGGAGTCCAGGGTCTGGTGCATGATTGGTAAGCACTCTACCACCAAGCTTTACTGGAGGATTCTAGGCAGGGGCTCTACCACTGAGCCACATTGCAGCTCCTAACTGGGGGATTCTAGGCAGGGGCTCTACCACTGAGCCACATTGCAGCTCCTAACTGGGGGATTCTAGGCAGGGGCTCTACCACTGAGTCACACCTACACCCTCTCACTGGGGATTCTAGACAGGGGCTCTATCACTGAGCCACATTGCAGCTCCTAACTGGGGGATTCTAGACAGGGGCTCTACCACTGAGCCACACCCCAGCCCCTCACTGGGGGATTCTAGGCACGGGCTCTACCACTGAAGCAGAATTCCTCTTCCAGTGCTCCAGCCTCCCTTTGTCAGTAAGTATTGTGTGATATATGTAAGTCTTGGGTTCAATCCCCAACACTATGAAAGTGTAAAAAAAGAAAAGGAAAGGAGGAAGAAAGAAAGGGAGGGAGAGAGGAGGAAGGTGGAGTGGTAAGAAACTATGAAGGTGTAGGTTTGGTAGTCAAGGGCCTCTCTGGTGTACACTGGACCAAGCTGTGACCCTCAGGCTTCTCTCCTTGCTGCTGACCACCCCACCAGCCACCTCCTCCCCCTTCTCCCTCAAACATAGCCCAGCCCCCACTCTGGAGCAAGAGTCAGGCCTTTTGTTGCCATAACAACCACATCCCAGTAGTAAAAATAGTAACTTATTTTTTATTCAACTTCTTTAGCTGACGGAGGTGGAAATATCCATTTCTAGACTTAACATTTTATTCCAGGGGTCTCCTAGTGGTCTCCACAGGCCCATTATCACAACCTGCTTGAAAGTGAATAGCAGTGAGATGGACTAACAGCCCAGGCCAGGGAGGAGGGCACAGCCTTGGAGAGGTCTGATTCAGGCCTCCTAGGAACCGTGGCTACCAGGGACCACTTGGGACCTTACTCGGACTCTGTGGGAAGAATTCCCACAGTATCTCCCATTCATACCATACCATACTGACCACATAAGCCTGGATCACTCTGTTGTGTGTGTCCACACTTGTCCACGTGGAGGTCGAGATTGGGTGTTTTTTCTATTGCTTTCCTTATTTATTTATTTATTTATTTATTTATTTATTTATTTGTTTTAGTTTTTTTCAAGACAAGGTTTCTCTGTGTAGTCCTGGCTATCCTGGAACTCACTCTGTAGACCAGGCTGGCCTTGAACTCAGAAATCCACCTGCTTCTGCCTCCCAAGTGCTGGGATTAAAGGCGTGCGCCACCACCGCCCGGCTGCTTTCCTTTCTTTTCTTTTCTTTCCTTTCCTTTCCTCTTTCTCTCTTTCTTTCTTTCTTTTTAAAAAGGTTTAGGGGCTGGAGAGATGGCTCAGTGGTTAAGAGCACTGACTGCTCTTCCAGAGGACCTGAGTTCAATTTCCAGCAACCACATGGTGGCTTACAACCATCTGTAATGGGATCTGATGCCCTCTTCTGATGTGTCTGAAGCCACAGTGTAGTCACATACATAAAAATAAATAAATCTTTTTAAAAATAAGGTTTGTTATTTTTATTCTATGCTATAAGTGTCTTCCCTGAATGTATGCATGTGCACTGCAGGCATGTCTAGTGTCTACAGAGACTGGAAGAGGGTACCGGATCCCTTTAACTGGAGCTAAGGGTGGTTTCTAGCTCCTATATGGGTGCTAGGAACCAAACTTGGACCCTCTGCAAGAACAGCAAGCACTCTTAGTCATGATACTATCTCTGGTCCACTACCTAATTCTTTGAGACAAGGTTTCTTATCAAATCTGGAGCTTACCAGCTGGGCTAGGCTGTCTGGCCAGAAAGCTCCCAGAACCAAATCAAATGTCTCTGTGTCCCTAGAACTGGGGTTATAGATTCACGCCCCGGCACCCAGATTCTATATGGGCACTGGGGACTTGAACTCAAGTCGTTATGCTTGCATGGCAAGAACTTTGTGCATTAAGTTGTCTCTTCATCCCCCCATTCTGGGTTTCCTCCTCCTGCTCCCTCTCCTCCATCACCATCTTTTCCTTTCTCGTCCCCTCTTCCTCCAACCCTCTGCTGTCATTGTCTTACTGTGCAATTCAAATTATTCTCGAACTCAAGATCCTCTTTGCTCAGCCTTCTGAATTCTGGAATTACAGGTTTTAACCACTACATCTGGCTTTGTCAGGCAATTTTACCATGAGCTGCAAACAAACATGTGTCCCCAACTCAACTAGGATACATAAATGTAAATAATATAAATTAACAGCCGTCTAGCCATTCCTTCTGCCTCTTTTTTCTTTCTTTTCTTTTTCTTTTATATTCTCTCCCCCCTCCTCCAGTTTTAAGACAGGGTTTCTCTGTGTAGCCCTGGCTGTCCTTGAACTCTCTCTGTAGATCAGGCTGATCTCAAACTCAGAGATCTGTCTGTCTCTGCCTCCCAAGTGTTGGGATTAAAGATATGAACCACCACTATTTGGCCTTCTGCCTCATTTTTAAAATTAGTTTTTAAAAGTTAGAATAAAGAGTGATTAGGGTTTTTGTTTGTTTGTTTGTTTGTTTCCGAGACAGGGTTTCTCTGTGTATCCCTGACTGTCCCAGAACTCACTCTGTAGAACTCAGAAATCTGCCTGCCTCAGCCTCCCAAGAGCTGGATTAAAGGCGTGTGCCACCACTGCCTGATTAAACTAATCAGGCCAAGAGTGGTTAGTTTAATTGTGACATTTTTGTTAATTCTTTTTCACCCCCCTGTATATTGGGAACTGAGTTCAGGATCTCACACATACTAAGTAGACTTTCTACTGGTAAGCCGCACCCCAGCCCTTCACTGGGGGATTCTAGGCAGGGGCTCTACCACTGAGCCACACCCCAGCCCCTCACTGGAGGGTTCTAGGCAGTGCTCTACTGGAGCAATATACCCTGCACTCTTTTGATTTCTTCACTGAGATAAGATCTTGCTAAATTGTTCTGGCTGGCCTTAAAATATCCTGACAGCCTGTGTATCCCAAGTGCTGGGATGACCATGTTAGATGTCTTGAATCTCTAAGCCAGCAACTTGGTCAGCCTTATCATGTAAGCACCCCAGGGTCCTCCTTTTTGCCTCTTCCTTCAGCATCCTCATCTTCCCCAACTCTCCTCCCAGGTACTGCCACTCCTGCCGTTACCATCTCCCTGTAACCCTCTGGCTTTGCCCATGCCTGGCCCAGAGAGGAAGGCAGAGGTGGACCAGGCAGTCTTCTGTCAGTTTGTTTCTTCTTCTAGCTCCCTTGACCCAGAGGGGGTGGGTGGTGTTTTCTCAACATTCCAAACAAGAACTAGAGCAAGGCCACTTTAGGAGGCCTTGTTCCCAGCCACTTGGGAGGCTGAAGATAGGAGGACCGAAAGTTCAAGGTCAGCCTGGGCTAGAGAGTGGGTTCAAGGCCAGTTTGATTAAGTTAGCCTGGCTATCTGAAAAAAGAAAAAAAGTGAAAGGGGACCAGGAATATAGTCTAATCATGGAGTGTCTGTCCAGCATGTACTGGAGCCTAGATTCAATCTCTAGCACTGGGTAAAAATAAGTAAATTAAGAGGATCAGGAAGCTGTGGATTTAGGAAGCGGGAAGCCGTGGATGGAAGAAGAGAGGACTTTTCGTCAATTTGGGGACCCATCTGGTCACCTTGCATACATGGTCAAGAAGCAGAGAGATGCCAGGCCAAGGTGATGCACACCTTCAATCCCAGCATTGAGGCAGAGGCAGATGGATCTCTGAGTTCAAGGGCAGCCTGGTCTACAGAATGAATTCTAGGGTAGCCAGGGCTATACAGAGAAACCCTGTCTCAAAAAAAAAAAAAAAATCACCACCACCACCAACAAAGAGAATAGAGGAGAAGGAATGTTGGCATTAGGTTCACGATATTTCTTCTACTCAAGACCAGCCCCCAGCCCAGGGTCCAGGTCCAGCCCACATTTAGGGTTGGCCTTCCTACCTTAACCCAACCAATAAGATCCCTCACGGACATGCTCAGAGGTTATATCTTTGGTAATTGTAGATTCTGCCAAGTGGAAAGTCAACAGTAGTAGTTGTCATGAACATCAAAGGCCACCTTGCCTCCACCAGCTCCCTCAAGGGGTGTTCAAAATGTCCAGAGACAGATTGGATTCCCACGCCCTCCAAAGAAGCCAAGGTCCCCCTGAAGCAGAAAGCTGAATCTGGTGGCTGGTGAGCCGGCTCAACAGGTAAAGATGCTTGTCTCCAAGCCTCAGGAAGACCTGAGTTTTGTCCCTAAATTGTCCATGGTGGAGGGACAAAACTAACTCCTGTAAGTTACCCTCCGACCTCTACATGCATGATAAATACATAATTATAGGAGGCTGGAGAGCTTGCTCAGCGGTTAAGAGTGCTTGTTGCTCATCCAGAGGATTGGAGTTTGACTCCCAGCACCCACTTCGGTTGCCTCACAACTGCCCCTAACTCGAGCTCCTGGGAACCCCACACTTCTAATCTCCACGCACTTGCACTCACAAGCACATAGCCCTTCACCCCCACCCCCACCCCAGCGTGCACATATACACACATAAATTAAAAATAAATGCTTTAAAATATTAAAACGCAATAAAGTAATAATAAAAGAAAGCTGGAGTTTGAAGATATGATAATAGACTTGTGGCTGTAGATTCTGAACATGATAGAGTGTCCCCATTTTGGTACTGGGATGTGATGTGGATGGGGACAGGGGTGGGGTGGCTGGGGGTGGGGGTGGGGGGTGGGAAGAGGTGGTGCAAGATGGTTCCTAGAGTCACAGAGTCCTGGATTGGTAGGGAGGATTCAGGGCTGACAGGCGTCTCAGAGGAGCACAGGGCTAAGAGTCCGCAACAAGTAAATTGAGGGTGCCACCTGGTTCGGTCCCCAGGCGTTCCCTGTGGCTTTGCAGTGCCGCCGGGATGACAAGCGGTATCAGAGACAGTTCAGTCTAGTCCAAGCAGTCTTCTGCTGCCTAGAACAGCGATGGGGTGGAGGGGACACAGGGAGAAGCTAGCAGGAGGGAGGGGACCTCCCAGCCGAGCGATTGGCAGCGTGCGCCCGAGTCCCCACCATATCCCGCCCCCGCCCCGCCCCCGCCACCATCTGCTCGGGATTTGCGATCCGGGAGACTCCAGGCTCGGGGGCTCAGGGCTCCGGAGGCAACTGATCGGGTCTGCTCAGGGCTCTGGAGCTGCCGGAGGATCCGATACCCTTCCAACCTGCTGCGCCTCTCGAAGCGGCTCCTGGTGTTCCCGCGTCCCAGCCCCGGGCCGGGCGCTGATGGAACTGCGGCGATGTTCACTCTGGCCAGGCTGCTGGATTTCCAGAAAACCAAATATGCAAGGTGAGTAGCGGGTCAGGGGGTGATAGACAGGGGCCAGGACGCCAAGATCCTTCTTTCCTGTCCCCGCTGTCTGGAGAACTGGGCTCGACTCACAGACCCCATTGCCTGAGGCTAGAACCAACCCAGCGTCGTCTTCGTAATGGAGAGGTAATTGCCACCCCGCTTTTGCGCTCAGCGCAGCGGATTCTCCGCGTTTCCTTTTTCCCCTGGGGAAGGCGCTTCTTCGATCCAAAGCTCAGTTTCCACATTTGCGACCCGCTGAACGGTGAGAGTCCCCACCATTCAGGACCACGGGAGGATTATATGAGATGATCCTTAGAAAGCGCTTCCTGATGCCAGCAGGGTGGGGGGAACTGCTCCTTCCCTGTGGCGCTCTCTGGGGTCCTCCCTGAGCCCGATTTCTTTTTTTGTTTTCTGTTTTGTTTGAGTTGGGTCACGCTATGGTAGTCCCGGCTGGCCTGAAACCCTCTTTGTAAACCAAGCTGTCCTTTGACCTCACAGAGCTCCGTCTAGCTCTGGAGGGCTGGTCCTTCTTTTCTTGTTTTTGAGACAGTCTTGCTACATACTCTAGGCTGGCCTTGATCTCACTGTGTAGCCCAGGTTTGTCTTGAACTTAATTCTTTAGTCTTAGCCCCTTGAATGCTGAAATTAGGACTGAATGTTCTCATATCTCACAAGAGTATATTTTATTTAACATTTTGTATACTTGATTCCCATCTGAACCCATTAGTTGTGAGCTATTTTGCATTGTGGTTTTTTTTTTTTTAATACGAAGTTTTCATTACCTGGTGTGCATTTTGATTTGATTTGGTTGTCTTGACTATTATTATTGTAATTACTACTATTATTTTTATTGTATGTGGGGTTGTGCGCCGAAGCACACATATGGAGGTCAGACAACGTTGTGGAGTTGAATCTTTCCTTCCAACTATATGTGAATTCCAGGGATTGAACCCTGGTATCCAAGCTTTTGTGCCAAGCTCCTTGACCTACTGAGCCCTCTTGTCATGCCTTCCACTCTTCCCATCCCTACCTCTTTTTGAGAAAGTATCTCATTCTATAACCCAGGCTTCTCTGAAATATGCTATATGGCCCAGGTCAGCCTTTTACAGGCGGCTGTCCTTGGCCTCAGCCTCCTGAAGGCTGGGATTACAAGTGTGGACAGGTATGTCTAGCTGCACATGGAAACTTAGTTGCCTCTGTGGCGGCTGGAGAGACTGGCCTTTGAGAAGAGAGCAAGTCGGAGAAGATAGAACTGTTTCACTTGAGTGAGTGCTAGCTCTCAGAGATGGGGTTAGCTCTGTCCAGAGCTGGTGGCAAGTGAGGCTGCCCCTCCAGGTTTGCCATTTCTCTGCACACCTGCAGATTTACTGCCCCCGAACAAAAGCGAGCAATGGACTTGGATGTTCCAGTGTCCAGAGCCTCTCTCTATTCTGTGGATCCTAAACTGGCCTCTAAATCACAGCTGCGGATGGTCTCAAATTCCCTATCTGTCTAAGTTCTGGGTTAGGTGTTAAACCATCACACCCAGTTTGTGCAATGCTGGGGACTGAACTCAGTGCCTTGCACATGGTAGACAAGCATACTGAGCTACTCTCCCAGCCCAAGAACTTCTAATTCTTTCATCTAGCATGTCTCGGGTATTCTGTTCCAGCAACAGAAAACAGATGGGAAGAGAGCTCAGCTGATGAGGCACTTGATGCTCAATAATGAGGGCCTGAGTTTGAACCACAACACTCAAGATAGAAAACCAGATGTGGTGGCATCTTAGTGCCAGGGAGGTAGAGACGAACGGATGCCCAGAGCTTGCTGGCCATCCAGCCTCGAATACTCAGGCAAGCCCTGGGTCCCAATGAGAGACCCCTGTCTCAAAAACAAGGTTAGTATCCCCCTAGGAACAACTGACCCTCTGGCCTCCTTATATACATGGGCACACATGTTTATCCATATATATGTGTATATACTGTCTTCTACAACCATGCATATACTCCCCCCGCCCCCGAAGATAATGGACAGACTTAGATAAGGTTGGGGAAGGAACACTGGGTGTTTCTTCATTCCACCAATGTTATCTTCCCCCTCTTTCATTTTTTCTTTCATTCTTTCTCTCTTTCTTTCTTGTTTTGACATTGAGATGCTGGGAGAAGCAGTCTTGGGTTCTTTTGTTTTATTATAATGCTTTATTTCATTTATATGTGTGGGCATGTGAGTGCCATGGCGTCCGTGTGGAGGTCATAGAACAGTAGGAGGGTCGCTGCTCTCTCCTTCCACCATGTTGGTGGCAGGGATTAAATTCAGACTGTCAGGGTTTGTAACAGACACCTTTACCCACTGAGCCATCTTGATGGTCCCGGCTTTGAAGCCCTAAGTGATCGATAGCGGAGACAGACAGGGCTTCATTTCTTTGGTGATATATCAGTTTTCTGGTCTGTACCGATGATAAAAATCTGACTTTTATTTGATATATGATTTTTAATTTGTTTCACAGTTGGACGAATCCTAAAGCTCAGTTCTTAGACTTCGTTTTGTTTTTGAGACAAGGTCTTGCTATGGAGACTAGGCTAGCCTTGAACTTACAGAGCGATCTGCCTGCTTCTGTCTCCCGAGTGCTGAGATGAAAGTCTTTTACCACCATGTCCTGTGGTCAGCACATTTGGTCCTACTGTGACCAATAAAGTCTTCTCCCCGAGAGACAGACTCAGCTTTGAGTTTCATTCCTGGGACAGGGGCTTCTTTGGAAATGTTTGCACAAGTCTATATCATGTGACCACATGACTGAGGCTCAGGCTCCTTCTACAGCATCATAGCTTCATGTTGGCTCAGTTCAGACATAGTGACCGGGGGCTGCTGGTCTCCCTTTACCTTGGTAGTCATTAGCGGACTTGAACCTGTAACAAGGTGTGGCATCTTGCTCACACTTCGAATTTCTTTGGCCTCTTCTTTAAGCCTCAAGCTCCAAGCTTACTGGGCTACAGACACATTCATGCATGCATGCATGCTTGCTTTTTAGGCAAAGGAAAGGCCTTTGGGAATCCACCCATAGCCGTAGCTTGTAGGGACACTGATTCACAGCAGGGAAGGCACCAAGCCAGGAGCTTGAGCAGCCAGCTCTCTTTCTCCTGAGTTCGACCCAAAGGATGAACATGATGGAAAGAGAGAACCAATTTCCTTCAAGTTGCTCTCTGACCTCTCTATATGTGTGGTACAATAAGTGTACCCCTCACCCCCTCCCACACAAATAAGTGTAAAAAGAACCCAACTAACCAATAAGCTAACATGACCTGCATTGTCCTTGTTTGTAATAATTGTTTACAGATTCTGGAGGATGAGGGGAGAGAACTGTGAGCTTAAGGCTAGACTGGGCTCCGTTGTCGTGAGCCTATAGTATGAAATAATAAAGAGGCAAAATCCACGCTGTAAAGGCACTGGCAGGCCTTGTTCTCATCTCTAGCAGACCCTCTAACCCGGAGTTCCGAAATCTCACCACCCGATTCGCTAAGTTTCCATTGGCGGGTCACTACACCCGCCAGCCCCACTCTTCCAAATTCCCACGGCCTTTTGGGGTGCACTTCTTGGCTGTACCTTTCTCTCTAGAACCCAGTTGAGTTGTCGAGTGAAGGAAAACACTACACAAACTTAGTTCAGAATCAACACGTAATTCAATTGCTGGGCGCCGCCTGGCTAGCTCAGTTGGTAGAGCTTAATCTCAGGGTCATGGGTTCGTGCCCCCATGTCAAATGACAAAACAGAACAAACCAAAACCAAACCAAAGCAAGTTATTTCCGACCCCAGTTGACCATGCATCTGAAAGTTGCATACTGATTCCTTTTGTTATCTCCCAGTGGGGGTGTTGGGAAAATTCCACTTCTGAAATTGCCTCTGGGCTCATCTGTAAAGTGGTGCTCAGTCAGGGGCTCTTCTATGACCTGTATTACCCATTGTTGGCTCTGGGCAGGAGCAGGCAGGTCACATGGTTCCCAAGTTCCAGTTCATATCCGCTTGCTGCCCAGTGTGCAGTGACTGGGTCAAATGGTCCCCAAGTGGAGTTTCTTGCACAGGACTTGGAATTCTTCCTAAGGCCACACAGAGACAAAGATAGGGTCCCAGCTTGTCCCACGGTGGGGGGCCCATGGGAAGGCCTGGAGCTGGGGTTTAACTCTGTCCTCACTGTGTTGTTCTGCCTGTTAGTGGGGTTGTTAGATGAGGCTGGTAGTCTCTCTATGGCTCTTAGTGCCTCCTCAGTGTCTTCTAAGACACTGAGATATGGACTGCGGGACGTGGGTCACTTGGGATAATTCTCATCTGGCACTCCTAAAGCCTTGGGTTTCAGATACAGCACTGCGTAAACTGAATTGTGTGGCTCATGCCTGCAGTCTCAGCACTTGAGAGGTAGGAGGCAGGTGGATCAGAGGTTCAAAGTCACCGTTGGCTATTATATATATACACACACACACACATATATACACACACACACATATATATACACAAACAATATATACTATATATATACAAACAAAAAAATACAAGTATGCAATATATAGATACAGCTAAATGCAGAATGGTGACTTTTTCTCTTCACGAGGCCATGATTCCCATTTCTCGTAAAACAAGCCCGAGTGTGGGTAGAGACAGGCTGGTCGTTAGCTTCCCAGTTTGCCTAGAAATGATCTACAAATGCATTTTCCTCCTGCTACTTACCATAGAGTGTAAAAAGGGAGTTAAAGGAGAGTTTCCTTGTTGGTCCCTACCATATGAAAGATGCTATATTCTATTTTAGCAGGGCCAATATATGGAAAATATCTAAATTAAATGTTATTACAAAAATGAAGCAGTAATGAGATTCTGGCTAAAAGGGCACTAAACGAGAATAATATATATTTAAAAAATCCAAAACAAACAAACAAACAACAAAGGCTGTTATAAAAAGCCCTAGGTGCACTGTAAGCATAGATGTTTTTTCCATGTGTACTTTTAAACAATGGAAGTGTCAGAAAATAGGGTCCACTGTGTTAGACTAAATACGTTATTGTATAGGCTGCATCGAACGGAACCTCTGTAGTATAATTATCATAGAGAAGCATAGTTTGCATCATATTATGGCAATTTATTCTCAATGAAAACCTTCCAGAGTCCTTTTATTTTAGAATATTCTGTAAACAATCAAACCACCAGAACATGATTGTACAACAGTAAAATGTTTTCTTGCATTAAACTGAAGACACATTTTTAATTAAAAAATAAGAAAAATGTAGAAAGGTACTTAGAGCTGTTAATTTCTAAGTATACAATATCCTAGACAATTCAAGGCATCTTAATCTCCTTCAAGAACAACAACAAAAAAATAATTTTTGTCATGCTGTTAAATCCATCATTATGGATAAAATTGGAGCAAATTGGTCAAATGGATCCAACAAACACTGGTGTCCCAGCTGGCAAATTGACAACTAATACATAACTGGTGGTCAATAGAGTTTAAAAGATCTTGCCTTTCTTCTTGTTCTTTTCCAAGGTTCTTGAAGAGTTCTGTTGCTCTAAAATACGTTGTTGAGCTTCCCAGTTTGCTTTTTCTTCTTCAAACTGACAATGTTTTCCCCTCTAATTCTTTGTGCTGTGCTTCTAAATTCTTTTTCATTTGCTCATGGCGCCACTGGAGCTCTGCTTCAGAGTCCTTCAGTTTTTGAACTTTTTCTTTGGCCTTCATCTCAAACACACTCGTTCCATCTCCATCTTCTTCATCTTGGCTACATGTTCCCTTCTTTCTTCTTCCATCTGTGCTAGAGGGCTCTTGGTAAGCTGCCCTTTGTTCTTGTTGTTATCCACTCCATTGTAAGTCACTGCTGCTAGCTTTCTGCTTCTGTAGTTCTCAGAGTGTACGGTATTGGTAACATCTTTCAAGTCCTGCATGTGTGTTCTTATCAACATATTGCTTAGAACTGTAAAGTCACAATGTTCACCATTTTCAACTTCAGCCACACCCCAAGGATACTGCCTTCCTCTGACTCTTGCCATTAACTTCAGTGATAGTATCACTACCTACCACAGCAAGAGGTAAAGGGTCCTTTCTCTTCTTAACCAGCTTATTCTCTTCTCCACCATCCATTTCTGGAAATTCATATATTTTAATTTTATGTTCTTGGATTTCTTTCATTATCTGCTTTTTAAACTGTTGGCATTCCTCTGGTGTAAGTGTGTCTGCTTTGGCAATTAATGGGATGATGTCCACTTTTTCGCGCAGATGTTTCGTAAACTCAGTATCCAACGGTTTAAGCCCATGTCCTGAAGGAGCAATGAAGTATAAACAACACTGCCCCTTGTTATCACGAATCTGACGTCTGTTCACTCGAGATTCTGCATTTAGGTAATCTCCAAATTTACTATCAATGTAGTCGATAACAGGCTGCCAGCAATTACTGTTATCCACTGCATCTCCGAACCCTGGAGTATCAATTATCGTCAGCAGCAACTGAACACCACCTTCTTGGATTAAAAGTTTGGATTGCTCCACTTGTACAGTCTTTTTGATTCTATGAGAAGGTCCTGGATACTCTGGAGAATACAAATCTCCGAGGCCTGCTGCCCTGTTTCGGGCTATTGTATATTGAGTTGGAGGTTAGCATGAGTTACATGAGGCTCTGTCTCCAAACACACAAACACACACATTGGAGAGCCTTGTATTTCATCTAGAATTGTGGAAGGCTGTAAGTTCTAGAACAGCTTTCTACCTGAAGATGATGAGTGGGCTGTGTTGTGTGTTGTCTGATATGAAAACAGGTATTGCCACATGTTGGTTATTGTAGTTTTGTGTGTGTTTTTGTGGAGCTAGTCACTGAATCTAGGGGGCTTGGGCACACTAGGCAAACCTCTGTTTTTCATTTCAGTTAGTGGTGCTGGGGACAGACCACAGCCTTGTTTGTAGTCAGAAGTGCTCTCCCACAGGAACTATACACTCACCTTTCTCATTTATGCATTCCTGGGGGGCAGGGTAGAGTTCCAGGTGCATGTGTGCACACCCCAAGTGTGAAGGTCAGAGGTCAACTTGTAGTGTCAGTCTTCGGGTGCCCTCTACTTTTTATTTGAGTCAGAGTCTCTATAGGCCTGAAGTTTTGCCATGTAGGCCAGGCTAGCCTATCCTCAGACTTGCAGGGATTCAGTCATCTCTGAATCTCATCTTGTCCTTGCTCCTGACTTTTATGTAGGCTCTAGGGATCTGAATTTAAGGCCTCCCATGTGTGCGGCAAGCGCTTTACCGACCGAGCCATCCTTCCGGCTGTTTTTGACTTGAATATTGAGGCAGGGTTTCCCTAAACTGCCCATGCTGACTCAGATTTTATTCTGTAGCCTAGGTTAGTCTTGAACATTTAGCCGTCCTGTCTCAGCCTTCATAGTGGCTGGAAGGACAGACCAGAGCCCCTGGACACTGCCAAAGTGTTGGTTGCCATTGTTGTTTATAAACTGTCTATTTCCAGAGGGGCTTTGATGTAACTTGTAGAACGTTACTCTGTTGAGGTAAGTGAGACTGTCTGAGAAATTCTTTCTTCTTGGGAGGCTGTGGGGCTTCCGATGGTTTCTGTGGGTATGGAGAGTGGGTGATGGGTGGAGGTCACTTGCTTGTCTTGGGTGGAGGTCATTTGCTTGTCTTCCTGTGTTATAGCAGATGGTGCTGCACAGGGTTTCTTAGGATCTGGATGAGAGGCACTCCATCATTTGTCAACATCACCCCTTGCCAGTCAGCTTGCTGCCAGGGACATTGTCTTCCTCTTTGTGGGCGTGTGTATATTCTTGCCTGTGTGCATGTGCGAACACACATGTGCCATGGCACAATTGTGGAGACAGGAGGACAACTTTGTGTGTCGGATCGTTGCCTTTTGCCTTGTTTGAGAGATGGTTTCTTGTTTGCCGCTGAGAACACTAGCTGCTCTCAGGCTCCTGAAGAGTCTCCTGTCTTGGCCTCCTGTAAAAGTATCTTTTAGTTGTCTGAAGTAATTGTCATTTCCAAGGCTTACTGCCTCTGTCTGCTAACCTAGGCCTAGTCATGGAAGTTTCTAGCCTCCGTACAATCTTGTCTAGGCCTAGAGTGTTTTCCGATGCTGAAAAAGCTCAGCCCTTCCTACTTCTTTGTGACCTTTGGCTGGCTGGTTCAGCTTAGCTGTTCTGGCTCAAACTTTGCTCTAAGCTGTCACTCAAGCTTCTCTTGGCTTCTCTTGAATTGCTCTGCCTGGCCTCAGACTAACTTTGGTAACCTGTTCTAATCTTCTGGCTCCTCATTCTCTGGCTCATTTTGTCTTCACCTGTGTCTAGCTTGTTCTCTCTTCAACCTGTCTCTGTAAAACTCTCCCAGTAAAGCCGCCCGCGTCCTCTCTTTCTGCCGTACTCTCTTAAATAGCTTCCCTTTCCTCTCCCTTCTTGTGAGAGTAGGGCGTATCCTATTCTGTCAGATCTTTCTCTGATTTGTCACTTCTTCTGCCATTCAAGTAGACATCACTTTCAAACATGGGTGCTTCCTTCTACAAACTTACTTCATTCTGTATTCCAGCCAGAGGGATTAAAAGTGTGTACTAAGGGATAAGCCACACCAGAACACAATTTTGGAGTTCACTGTGTGATCAAATATCCTGCAACAGCCTCCCATCTTGTTGAGAGAGAGTGCCAAGAATACAGACGTGTGCTATTGCACCCAGCTTTAGGTGGGTTCTAGGGATTTGAACCTAGGTCCTCATGCTTGCAGGGCAGATGCTTTACCCACTAAGCCATCTTCCCAGCCTTGTTATATATTGGAAATCCCCACTCGGTTTGCCTAAGCTGCTGCTTCGACACCTTGCTGCCCCCTCCCCCACATCACACCCACATCAACCAACAATAATGACAGCACCAACCATG
Organism: Montemys delectorum; assembly: GCA_019843815.1. Lineage (NCBI taxonomy): Eukaryota > Metazoa > Chordata > Mammalia > Rodentia > Muridae > Montemys > Montemys delectorum. The sequence continues at coordinate 22,904 of JADRCD010232314.1, forward strand.
GGGGAGAAGAATAGTCTCCGTAACAGAGCACCCCCAAACCTATTCCCCGAGAGACAAAGGGCTTCCGAGTCAGATTTGGAGCTGCTCTGGCTACCCACACTTGGGTGGGAATTGGAGGGGCTCTCAGAACATACAGTCTGAAGGTCCTCTCCTTAATTCCTTCACACCACCTGGCATCTCCTGCGGTCTCCTGCATTCATTCACTGCTCCTTCATTTCTTCTTCTCTTGGCCAGACATTTGTAGCCTGCAGCAAGGATATAGACAGGGAGCCACATACTGTAAGCCTTGACATTTTATTCATTTATTTATTTATTTACTTTTGGGACAGCATCTTGCAGGCTGGTCTGGAAATCTTCATCTACTGACTCTAGCCTCCCACATAGCTGGGGTGACAGCTCTGCGCTACCATGCTCTGCTGATTAACTCCTTTTTTCTTGATGTCACTGCACCCAAATTATTCTGCTATTTGTATACACATTTTTTTAAAAAAAATTTGAGTAGTTGACAGCCCCAATGTGAAGATATGCGTCAGATAAAACAACACAAGTCACCTGTGGCTACTTTATTTTAAACAGAATAGTTGAATTAAATAAAATTAGTAAGTATGTGTCTCAACTACCTTGGGTGCATTTTCAGGGCAAGAGATGCTTGTGGCTGGTGGATTCTGTTCTGCACAGCGGGGATCTAAAACGTTCCCTTCTTCACAGAGACTTCTCTTGGAGAGAGCAAGAGTCTATAGCATTAAAATATACAATGCAAAGCTCAGCGTGGCAGTTTACAGGACTCCGGAGCCTGGGGTAGGAGGAGTGCCCATTGGAGGCAAGCTTGGGCTGCACAGTGAGACTTTGTCTCAGAAAGGCAAGGGATGGCCTCATGCATACTAGACAAGTGTTCTACCAACGGGCTCTATTTCCAAACCAGTGATAAAAGAATTTAAATAAGATGACTTGTTGTAGTAATATTAATTAATCTCAATGGGGAAAGGTTTCTACCCTGCCTTTGAACATTCAGTTCCCTGATAAAAGATACAAATAATAAGCCTTTAATCAATACTACCACTGGGCAGATATCTACCCTCCAAGCTATTACGTCTACGTCCCTGCTAATAACCCCGAGATATGACTTGCCATGTTCTGTCTGGGCAGCTCTTAACTCCAGTTGGCCAGCCCTCATAGCGATGTTTTCATGACTCACCTACCCCACGGCATTTTCTCCTCTCTCCATCTTCTCTCTTCTTTCCTTCATAGTTCCTCTCTGACCCCAAGCCCTGGAACCAAAACCCCGACTATCTCTCTTTGCCCAGCTATAGGCTGCAGGCATCTTTATTCACCAGTCAGGGATAGCTTGGGGGGCAAGGTTCTATAGCATCACTTGGGTCGTCTACATGAGAAACTCCTTGTCCCTGGGGGCAACCAAAGCCAATATTTAGCCTTACAATACATAGCAACAGACTAAACCTCAATAATAATTTTTTCCTTTGATAATACGATTGGATTTTAGGAAATGAAGCAGCTCTACCCAGAGTTCTAAGTCTCTTTAGTTGCAGTGTGAAGAAGGGGGAGACAGAGAGAATGATGGAAGTTAGAGGCTGAGGCGATGAATGGAGAGTCAGCATTTAATGACTACAAAGTTTCATGTTGCCACTTGATTTCAGAACTTTCTATCTTCCCCATTAAATGCTGACTCTCCATTCATTGCCTCAGCCTCTAGTCTCCCCACAAGCCCCTCACTCCTTAGCTGGTCTCTTAACCCTTTAACCTCTGCCTCCAAAGTCCCGGGACCACAAATGTGCACCACCACACCCAGCCTACTCTATCTCCCTATGATTTTAAGTATCCCCTAGAACCTTACAGAATTGGAATCACTTGGAATCTGTAACTGACCTGAACATGTAGTTCTTGTTGGAATTGCCTGCACTTTTAAAGCCAAGCGGTAGTCTCCTGTGGTTCTGCATGTGCAGCCATCTTTTTTTTTGCAGTGGTCTGTGCATGAGCCCAGAGATGTGAAGAAGCTCTTCCTGGGCCTGTCTGGTGTCACTTGACAGTAGTGTTTAAGACTACTAGCAGGCTGTGCTACTGATGGAGGTCACATCCCCAGTGACTTCCAGTACTCAATGACCCTGAACATTTGTGCCAGATACAACTGGTCCCTGTACCCTTATTTGCAATGCCCTCCATGGACTGGTAACTTGGGTGTTCAAGGAAAACTATGTCTCTGCTTGCAGCATAACTTCTGACCCCTTCTGTTGTCCGCGCTCCTCCTTTTTCTCCTCCCACACTTGTGTATTTTGAGACAGGGTCTCATATACCCCAGGCTAGCCACATACTCATCATATAGCTGAGAAGGATCTTAAGATCTTGATCTGCTCCTCCTGCCTCAACAAAACCCCCGCTCCCTGCCATGAGTTCTGAGAACTTTTTTTTTTAATTAATTGGGTATGGAAACCAGGACTTCCAATATACTGGGCAAACCCTTTACCACCAAGCTACCTCACTATCCTTCTTATCACTTAAAAAACATCCCCCTCCCGAGGGCATACCACTTCATGCATGTGACAGCTTTTGGGAGTATCTCTCTTGTGGTTTCTGTCATGATTCACATTCCAGGTGAGCCAGCCTGCCTGCCTCTAGGCAGTCTCTGCTTCTTATCTCTTCCTAAGGGTGTAAGAGTCCCAGATGGGCACCACCACACGTGGCTTTTTATGTGGATTCCATGAAGGGATCTTAGGTCTTCAGGAGTGTATGGCAAGTGCTTTTGGCTCTGAGCCATCTCACCGGCCAATGGCTTTTTTCTTTTTTCTTTTGAGACATATTCTTACTACACTGTCTAGGCTGGTCTTGAACTCTCTCTCTGTAGCTTGGACTGGCCTTGAATTTATTCTAGAGCCAGGAAGGCCTTAAGTTGTGATCCTTTTGCCTCAGCCTTTCAAGTGGATGACTGGACAGACCTGCAACATATGTGGGTTCCCCCATGCCATGGGTCTTTATTTTAATTCATTTCTATCCTTTTTCTTTTGCTTACCACCTTAGTTGATGTGTGTGGATTCACACACACACACACACACACACACACACACACACACACGTGTGTATGTGTGTATGGTGTGTGTATGTATGTTTGCACATGCATTTTGGGGGTGGTGTGAGTGTCATGGCACATGTATGGTCAGAGGATGACCTCAGGTGTTGGCCCTCGCCCTCTGCCTTGTTGGAGGCAGGGACCTGTGTTCTCCACTGTGAACACTAGTCTGTCCTACCCAAGAGCTTCCTGGGACTCCCCTGCCTACGATTCTTATTTCACTGGCTCAACAGATCACTGAGCCCAGCCTTGAGTCAGTCTTTAAGTGTGTGCTGGGGATCTGATCTCAGTCCCCATGCCTGCACAACAAGAGCTTTCCTCACTGAGCCATTTCCCCAGCCCTCCTTGATTTGCTTAAAACAGCAACGCCTAAACCTAGCACAGACCCCACAGGTTAAAGGACTGGGTCCCATAGACTATGCTCATTTTGGTTGCTGATCTCAAGGAGTGTGCGTGTGAGTGTGTGTGTGTGTGTGTGTGTGTGTGTGTGTGTGTGTGTGTGTTTAGGTGTTTGACTCAGGTTGCCAGGCTTGGCAGCAAGCACCTTTATTCACTGAACCATCTTGCTGGCCCACACTTGTATTTTACTAATTATTGCAATGGTGTAATATGAACAGCTGGGGCCACTGCACCCGTGGAGTTAAGGTAGCCCGTTGCTGTCCCCCTTATCTTAGATTCATCCTAATCCCAAATCATCAGTGTTCCCAGGCCTAGGGTCAGACCTCCACAGCACTGGGACTCTGTCATGAGGATAGATCCGTCAGACAGAGAGCACGATGGGGCAAGAGGGCAAGTGGAGAGGGCAGGACCTGTGGGGGTTTCTGTAGTCTGGATGTTAATGATTACCAACAATTACATCTTCAGCTGACGTCTGTGGCTAGTGTTGGGGCAAGAGAGGGAGGGGAGATAGGAGAGTTGACTGACCCAGAAGGATGGCATTAAGAAGACATCCATAGGAGGCTGGAGAGATGGCTCAGTGGTTAAGAGTCCCTGTTGCTCTTGCTGAGGACCTGAGTTCAGTTCCCAGTACCTATGTAAGGCTCCAGGGAATCTGACACCTTTTTTTCTGGACTCTGAGGACAGCCTGCACTCATGTCCATTTGCTACCAAATACACATATAATTTGATGGTAATGATGACAATGACAATGATGATAATGATGGTGATGGAGATGGTGACATTCATGGGGCTAATAAGATGCCTTAAAGACACTTACTGGTTCAATCCCTGGTATCCACATGGTGGAAGGAGATAGCTACCTCCTGCGACTTGCCCTCTGAACCTCACTCCCATGCCAAAGCACACATGTAGCTCTGCCAGAGATAAGTAAGTAAATTTAAAATTAGAAAGCACATACTCATGGGGCTGGGAAATGGTTCTTTGGTGAAGCGCTTACTGTACAAGCACGAGAACCTGAGTTCAGATCCCCAGCACCCATGAAAGGCCAAGTGTGACACATGTATGTAGCTTCCACACTGGGGTTGGGGCAGAGGCAGAGACAGGGGGATCCTGGGGGCTCGCTGGCCAGCCAGTCTATTTCTATCCCCACAAAGACATTCCATGAGGAGATGGCCCAGTTGGTGTTTTAGTTTGGTTCCCGTTACTGTGGACTATTTATTTGGACAGGTTACAGTCCACCATTGAGGGACGCCAAGGCAGGAGCTCAAGGCAAGAACCTAAGGCCAACACAACCCACTGCTTGCTGGCTCTCTTCCAGGCTCTTCTTGTACAGTCCATTCATTCTGCACTCTGCTTAGGGATAGCCCTGCCCACAGTGTGCTGACCCTCCCCCAGCAATGCCTCATAGACATTGCCACAGGTGGCCTGGTGGAGGGAATTCCTCAGCCCCACTTCCCAGGGAAGGTTTCCTCTTCTCGGGTGTCTCTAGTTTCTGTCAAGTGGGCAAAAGCTTGTAATGCTTAATTACAGTCGATAAAGTCCTTGTCATGAAAGTTTGAGGAACTGACTTTAATCCCTACCCTACCACCCACATAAAAATCTGGGTGTGCTGGTGTGTGCTCATAACCCCAGTGCTGATGAGGCGAAGTCAGGTGGATCCCTGGAGTTCCCTGGCCAGCCAGGCTTAGCCTACTCAGGGGAACATCAGCCAGAGGGAAGCCCTGCCTCAGAAAGCAAGATGTACAGCTCCTGAGCAAGGTTGGAGGTTCACATCTGATATCCACACATGTATACACACTTATGTGCACCCTTACACATGAACTTCACTATACACTATACACACGCGCGCGCGCGCGCACACACACACACACACACACACACACACACACACAGAGCATTCACCATCTTCTTTCTGAACAATTAAGTTTAACAAATTTTTAAAAATTATTTATTTACTCATTTATTTTATCTTTTTAAAAGATTTATTTATTTATTTTATGTACATGAGTACACTGTAGCTGTCTTCAGACATACCAGAAGAAGGCATCAGATTCCATTACAGATGGTTATGAGTCACCATGTGGTTACTGAGAATGGAACTCAGGACCTCTGGAAGAGCAGTCAGTGCTCTTAACCACTGAGCCATCTCTCTAGCCCTCATTTATTTTCAAAACAAGGTCTTATTATGTAGCTCTGACTGTCCTGGAACATACTATGTAGATCATGCTGGTCTCAAACTCACAGAGATTCACCTGCCTTTGCCACCCCAGTGCTGGGATTGAAGGCATGCACCACTATGCCAAGCTAAGGTTATTTTTAAGTGTGTGTGTGTGTGTGTGTGTGTGTGTGTGTGTGTGTGTGCATGCACATGTGCATGCGTGGGTGCATACATGAGTGCAATGTGTGCAGAAGCTACAAGGGGTGTCAGATCCCCGGGGCTGCAGTTACAGGCAGTTATGAGCCATGTGGTGTGGGTGTTGGGGATGGAACTTAGCTCCTCTGGAAGAGCATCAGGGGTCTTTTTTTTTTTTTTTTTAAAAGACTTATTTATTATCTATGAATACACTGTAGCTGTCTTCAGACACACTACAAGAGGGCATCGGATCCCATTACAGATGGTTGTGAGCCATCTGTAGTTGCTGGAAATTGAACTCAGGACCTCTGGAAGAGCAGTTAGTGCTCTTAATCGCTGAGCCATCTCTCCAGCCCTCTTTTGTCATTGTTGACACAGGGTCTTACACTGTAGCCCATGCTTGCCTAGAACTTACCATGTATCCCAACCTCTTCTTCCACTCCCAGCAATCCTGACTCTGTCTCCTGAGGGCTGGGACTTTGGGCATGAGCTACCCCTATATGTTCTGTATTCATGACATCAGTCACTGCTAAATGTGCTGGACGTAGTTGCAATCTCAGCATCCCAAAGGAGGCAGGAGGATAATGCATGCCAGACCATTCTGGGCTGTACAGCAAGAAGCCACATCCATCAAACCAACACAGAACAAAACAATTACTAGTTCCTGTGAACTGGCAGGCTCTGTCTGAGGCGCTGGGATTCAGGTCCAGCCAAGACAATTCCCTGACCTTCTGGAGTTCACAGAGACATTAACGTGTGACCAGTTGAGGGCAGGGCAGTGTGTGTGTGATGGAGCAGAGACTGTGATGCTTTCGTAGGCTACGGGGGACAGGAGGAAAGGCCCAAGTGGTATCCAGTAGGTGCTGACTAGCTACAGGCTGGTGTAGAGGATAGCTGGCCATGCTGGCGGAACTGTTATTCCAGTGCTGGTCATAGCGCCCTCTCGCCTCCCACCTTCCATTGCTCTTTGTCTCCAAGATAGGGTTTCCTTATGTAGCGCAAAATCACTTTGTAACTCAAGCTGGCTTTGGACTCACTATGTAGCCCAGGCAAACCTCAACCTAATGATCTTCCTGCTTCAGTTTCATGTTGTGATGACAGGCCTGTTCCACTATGCCTGGTCTTTCTCCCTTTTCATTTGGTGTGTGTGTGTGTGTGTGTGTGTGTGTGTGTGTTCATGTGTGTGTGTTCATGTGTGTGACAAGCCTGTTCCACTATGCCTGGTCTTTCTTTCTCCCTTTTCCTTTAGTGTGTGTGTGTACATGTATGTGTGTGCATGTGTGTGTGTGCATGCATGTGAGTAATTATACGTATATGTACATGGAGGCCAGAGGTGAACTTCTGGTGCCATTCCTCAGGCATTAGCCACCTTTCTTTTGAAACAAAGTCTCTCACTGGCCCAGAACTTGCCAACTAGAGTAGGCTGTCTGGCCAGTGACTCTCGAGGACCTGCCTGTTATTGCCTCCTCGGTGCTGTGAATGCAGGTGTTTACTGCCACATCTGGCTTTTCTATTCATAGAGACTAAACTCTATACAGAGATCTGAACTTGAGGCAAGCACTTTACAGGCTGAGCTAACGCTCCAACCCTTCTTTTGAAAATATTTCTATCTTAAGTTCTGTGTATGTATATGTGAGTCCACATGAGGGTATTGTATGTGAGTGCAGGTGCCTGAGGGTATCAGATCCCCTGGGGGTGGGGTTATGGATGGCTGTGAACTGCCCGATACTGGTGCTGGGACCTTTACACACTCTTAACCACTGAGCAGTGCAGTCCCACTTTTATTTTTATTTTTTAAAGACGTGATCTTACATTGTATCCCAGGCTTCCTAGAACTCACTCTTTTTCACTTTTTTAAATAAACATTTATTTATTTGTTTTATGTATGTGAGTACACTGTAGCTGTCTTCAGACACACCATTACAGATAGTTGTGAGCCACCATGTAATTGCTGGGAATTGAACTCAGGACCTCCGGAAAGCAGTCAGTGCTCTTAACCACTGAGCCATCTCTCCAGCTCCCTAGAACTCACTCTTTTTTTTTTTTTTTAAGATTTATTTTATTTATTTTATGTGTATGAGTACACTGTAGCTGTACAGATGGCTGTGAGCCATCATGTGTGTGGCTGCTGGGAATTGAACTCAGGACTTCTGCTGGCCCTGCTTGCTCCGGCCCACTCACTCTGCCCGACTCGCTCCTGCTCGCTCCTGTGTAATTCACTGTAGCTGTCTTCAGGCACACCAGACGCGTAAGATCTCATTACGGGTGGTTGCGAGCCACCATGGGGTTGCTGGGATCTGAACTCAGGATCTTTGGAAGAGCAGTCAGTGCTCTTACCTGCTGAGCCATCTTGCCAGCTCCTAGAACTCACTCTTAAGCCTGGTCTGATCTTGGCTTTTCATTTTTTTGAGACAAGTCATTTGGGCTCCTGTTTTTGGACGGAATGTCATGGTGGTGGGGACATGTGGAGGAGAGCTATTCACAGGAAGTAGAGAGAAGGAGACAGGAAGTGACCCGGGATAATACACCCCGCAGGACCACTCCCAGCGACCTACTTTTCCCCAGTTAGATCCCACCTCCTAAACTTCCATCATCTCTCAGAATAGCCAGCCATCTGGAGACGACACACTCACAGGAGCTGGTAGGGACAAGTCACACTCAATTCATAATAGAATTTGTATAATGTAATATTATCTTTAAATTGTCTCAGGCTGCTTGGGCAGTTATTCCAAAATGCCAAAGATTAAACAGCTAACGAACATCTGTTTCTCGAATTTCTTCCCTGGGGAAATGTGAGCAGTGCCCACCCCACCCCATCCCCGGCCCCCATTAGGTCCCAGTGACAAACCAAAGCATGAATCCATCTGAGTCCTCCCTGGGGTAGCAATGAGCTTACTGAGCTTAGTGACAGCACATGGATAAGGCTGCATACAGGACCCTGGTGTACCCCACAGCGCTCACACTGGACAGTGTCCACCCAGCATAGATGGTGGCTTTTAACCTTCCAGCCTGTGTACTCCAGCACCTCTCAGGACAGAGAAGCCACTTGTCATTAGGGCAGAATGGCTGTGAGCAGCAGCTGGAAGCTCAGGTGAGTGTCCAGTGACCCTGCCCTGAGGAGATGTCAACTGTTGGTGGGCCCAGTCATGATGGGCAGGTGCAGGCAGGCACAGCTCATCTGACAGAGGTGACAGCTGTTTGCCTGAGGACCAAGTCTTACTACAACAGAAAGTCAGGTCATGGTGGTGTTGCATGCACACTTGTAACACCAGGGATATGGATATAGGAGTGTGCATCATGAGGTTGACCAGGAGTTCAAGGCCATCCTTGGCTACATAGGTTCAAAACCAATTAGAGTTACAAATTTGGCTCAAATACCACAGTGAAAATCAGCAACAACCAGAATCAATCAGAAATTTCCCCAAAGTTCCAGGAACTTTGAATTTAAGATCAAACTCCCAGTGTGGTTGGTGTCTTCTAGATTTCCAGGGTCCAGATATTCCTGTATCTTTTTTTCTTTGTTTGTTTTTTTCAAGACAGGGTTTCTCTGTGTATCCTCGGCTGTCCTGGAACTCACTCGGTAGACCAGGCTGGCCTTGAACTCAGAAATCCGCCTGCCTCTGCCTCCCAAGTGCTGGGATTAAAAGTGTGCGCCACCACTGCCCAGCCCTGTATCTTTTTTTTTTAAAAGATTTATTTATTTATTTATGCATATGAGTACACACTATAGCTGTACAGATAGTTGTGAGCCTTTATCTAGTTGCTAGGAATTGACTTTTAGGACCTCTGCTCACTCTGGTCACCCCCCCCCCCCTTCAATCAGCCCTGCTCGCTCTGGTAGACCCCGCTTGCTCAGTCCCTGCTCACTCCGGCCCAAAGATTTATTTCTTATTATATCTAAGTACACTGTAGCTATCTTCAGACACACCAGAAGAGGACATCAGATCTCATTATGGGTGATTGTGAGCCAGCATGTGGTTGCTGGAATTTGAACTCATAACCTTTGGAAGAGTAGTCGATGTTCTTACTCGCTGAGTCATCTCACCAGCCCTCCAGTATCTGTGCATAGTACTAAGAGAGCTGGGGAAAACTCTGGCATCCTCTGTAAGGGCGTGAATTCCATCCATGATGTTCACCATCCTGACCTGAAGAGCCCGTCTTCCCGATGCCATCATATCCAGCTTGTCCCATATGAATTTGTCAGGGGGGACACGAGCACTCAGTCCACAACACTTGGACTCAACTAATCTAACTATTTGTCTCAAAGGCCACCTCGTGTCAGCTGTGTCTTCCAGGAGGGCTGCTCAGATCCAGGATCTTGTCTCTGGTCAGGCATTGTTAGCCCATTGGCCTCTCTTTGCTCAGATCTCCTCCTCAACCCCTCCACTCCCAGCTCACTGAAGTCGTGCGGGGCATTTGGGTCAGCTGCTCTGCAGGGAGGTCTCATTTGGAATCATCAGGTAGTTTCTCTGGATTCCAACAAGGCTCTGTGCCTCTCTGTCTCTGTGTCTCTCTGTCTCTTTCTCTGTTTCTCCCTTTCCCTCTCCCCTCCCTCTCTCTTTTCCTCTCCTGTTCACCCTTCCCTCCCTTCCCCCTTCTCCTCTCCCTCTTCCTTCCTCCTCCCCTTGCCCCTCCCAGCCTCTCACTCTGTGTGTTGTGTTCATGTATACATGAGTGTCAACATGTGGTGTCTTCCCCTGTGCCTTATTTTTAAGACAGAGTCTCTCTGGACTTGGAGCTCAGTGATTTGGGTGGACTAGCTGGGGATCCCCCTTCTTTATGCCCCTTCCCCACTGAACTAGGGTTACAGTTATGCTCTGCCCCACCCAGCTTTGACATGGATATTAGGGGTTTAAACTCAGATCTTCATGCTTGTGTGACATGCACTTTTTCGTCTGAGCCTTCTTTCTAGTCCATACTTTTCAGACAGAGACTCATGAGGGCCAGAGTGGTTTTGAACTCTCAGTGTAGTTCAGGTTGATCCTGAACTCTAACCCTTTTGCCTTCATTTCTAGTGTGCTGGGTTTATAGGTATGTGCTACTAATGGTGATCTATGTATCTATGTATCTATCATCCATCTATCTGTCTGTCTGTCCGTCCGTCCGTCCATCCGTCCGTCCGTCCGTCCGTCCATCCATCCATCCATCCATCCATCTATCTGTCTGTCTGTCTATGCATCCATCCACCCACCACCCACCTGTCTGTCTGTCTGTCTATCTTTCTATCCATCCATCATCCATCTGTCTGTCTGTCTATCTATCTATCTATCTATCTATACATCCATCCACCCACCACCCACCTGTCTGTCTGTCCGTCCGTCTGTCTGTCTATCTATCTATGCATCCATCCACCCACCACCCACCTGTCTGTCTATCTATCTATCTATCTATCTATCTATCTATCTGATCTGATCTGATCTCCTGTAGGCTGGCCTTGATTGTCCATTACAGCAACCAGTCTGTGTGGGTTTATTTTTTATTATGTAGCCCAGGCTGATCTCAAACACTCTATTTAGCTGAGAATGGCTGCTGCTGCTTCTACTTTGGTCTCCAGAGGGTTGAGATTACAGGCAGACATCATGACACCCAACTTCTTACTTTTAATGAATTCATATTTAATTAGCTGTGTGGCTGGTGGCTCCATAGCAGCACAGATGTACTACTGGGGCTTAATGATATTCACAATTGACATTTTTGAAAAGAAAACCAGAGTGCATGATGCATTTCACACAACTCGACAGAAGGCAGAGACATCAGTGCTTCCAACTATGCTACATTGATCGGTGGAGATAATGGTCAGCTCTTTTTGAGCATCCTGTTGCCTGGCAACCTTACATCCACTGGTCCCTCTGGCCATTAGTTATCAAGATGAGAATCAATTCCTTCAGTCATTAGGGCTTTATAGTTTCCTGATTGCCCCTTCCAATATTTTCTATTAATAAAGAGAACCTGCTTGCTTCCCCCAGCTGTTGCCCCCCCTTACCTAAAGTCCTCTCTCTCTGAGTGTGTCAAAGTGACTCGATCCAAGATAAAACCAAGACTGCATTTTGAAGAGAGGTCTCAGAGGGAAACAAATCAATCAGGATTGCATTTGGAATGTGGATATCCTTAGATGTGGGGGAAGTGCAGCTCTCTGAGTCCCTGGGAGGGAAGAGGGGAAGGAAGGAAGGAGAGAGAGAGAGAGAGAGAGAGAGAGAGAGAGAGAGAGAGAGAGAGAGCATTTTGCTCCAGAATGCTCTCCCAGGGTCTGTCTGTGGCTACCTTACTTGGGAGCTCATGCCTGGATTCTGTGTTGTGGGGGGCAGGGGCGGGGTAATTGGTAATTGGGGGAAGTAAGGTGCACTATGTGCCAGAAAACCCTTTGACTCTGGAACTTTAAAAACTTTATCATTTAGTGTGTGTGTGTGTGTGTGTGTGTGTGTGTGTGTGTGTGTGCGCGTGCACCACACACAATTAGAGGTCAGAGGACAGCTCCTCAGAGTTGATTCATGCCTTCCACCATGTGGGTCTCAGGAATGGACTCAAGTGGTTAGTTAGGCTTGGGGGCAAGTTCTTTTAACCAGTGAGCCATCTCAGTGAGTACCAGAACTTTTGTTACGTGACACAGGGTCTCACTATGTAGCTCAGGCTGGCCTCACACTAGTGATCTTTCTCCATGAGCCTCTTGAGTGCTGGGATCCCAGGCCTGTATCATTACTGCATGTTATGTTAACTAACCTACTTCCTTCCCTCCCTCCCTTTCTCTCCCCTTCCTTCTAGACAAGATCTTGTGTATCCCAAACTAGTCTTAAACTAGCTATGAAGTCAAGGATAGCCTTGAACTGCTGATCCTCCTACATTGATCTCCCTTGTGATAGGGTTACAGGTATGCACCACCACGCCTAGTTTTATGCAGCTATGGTGGGTTCAAACTCTGGCCCTCAAGAGTGCTTGATGAACACTCTACCCAGCCCTTCGTGCTCATCTTCTGTCAGTTCCCAGGCCATGCTGACGTGATATTTTGGAGCCGTGGGTGGAGAACCTGTTTTCCTTCCTGGACTGAACTCTGCAGGGAGCAGGACTTGGGGTCTTCAGAGTAGAGCTCTCAGGCCAGCTGGGATGGACCCTCATTTTGAAGTTGTGGATGAGGCTGCTAGTGTGTATAGGCTAGCTCGGGACCTAAGCTTTTTCCTAAACAAGACTCTATTAGGGATTTCATTAAATCAACACAGCTATGTTGGTAGTAGGGTAAAATGCTTGCTAATTTGCTAAGGAGTTGAATAGAGTGAACTTTGCAATCCTGTGTGCATGTCTTTGTTTCTGTCTATCAAATGGCAACACCATATTATCCAACCAGGGCCAGGTGTACTAGGTGAAGGGACTGCCTGTGATGTGTTCCTTGGGAGAAGTCAGCATTGAGATCACCCCCAGCCCCTCACTGGGGGATTCTAGGCAGGGGCTCTACCACTGAGCCACACCCAGCCCCAGCCCCTCACTGGGGGATTCTGGACAGATGCTCTACCACTGAGCCACACCCAGCCCCAGCCCTTTTTAATTTTGAGACAGGGTCTCACTAAATTCTCCAAGCTGATCTTGAATTCACTCTGTAGCCCCAACAGACCTGGGATTTGCTATCCTTCTGCTTTAGCCTCACAAGTAGATGAGGTGAAATGCCTGCACCCCTAGGTCTGGCTCGCTTGACGATTTTGATGCCACGAGGAGTCTTGAGTGGCACAAGCCCAAGGTCCCTTTCCCAGAGACTGAGCCAGGTCACTGTGAGCCTTGTGGGAGGAGCCCTGAATCCCTGAATGGACACAAAGAAACTGCCTGGGGCTCTAAAGAGAAGGGAGAGCTGCCTCCCAGAGGCCCACTTGTTCCTGGCTGTCCTTGGCCTCTGTGGGACCGACAGACAGAACTCCCTTTGTGCAGAAGTCTGGGCAAACCTCTTTAGTCTCTTGTCCAAAGGACTCAGGGTCGCCACTGGCAGGCACCAGCACAGTGGGGGGAGGGTCAATGAGTGGAGTAGCAACTTTCTCCTTCTCTCTGGGGATACAGACCTCCGCACCCCTAGGGATAGACCAGAGGGAGAACCCGCAGAAACAAGGCAGGCCCTCCCCATCCTCTAAGCTTCCTCTCTCCACCAGTTCTGACCCTATCCAGCATGGTCAGTCTCCCACCTTTGCAGAGTCCAGTTTTCCCGCTGTTGGTTGATAGGAACACACTGAGACTGTGCACAGGCCATTCAGCCTTGCATGCTGCTCACCGAATTTCTGTGTTTAGGCTTCATTGCTTCTAGAAGTGGCCTGGGAAGTCCTGGTGTGGATTTCCTACCTTTTACTCCTGTGGATGGGCATCCAGGGTGTGTGTGTGTGTATGTGTGTGTGTGTGTGTGTGTGTGTGTGTGTGCGCGCGTGTGCCTGTGTGTGTGTGTGTGTGTATGTGCGTGTGTGTGTGTGTGTGTGTGTGTGTGTGTGTGTGTGTAAAACAGGGCCACTGGAGGCGAGACATTTTACTTTAGAACAATGAACACACAACTCACAATAGAGTTCAGAGAACAGCTTTTAGGAGTCAGTGCTCTCCTTCTACCTATGGGTCTTGGGACTTGAACTCAGGTCCTCAGGCTCGACTGCAAGCTCCTTTACCTTTTTGATTTTTAGCCATCCCACTCACCTGCTTTCGTACACATGTTTTTTTTTTTTTTCCTTTCTCCTGTCTGGTCTTGCATACTGATTTAAAACCTGCATTTTAGTATTTAAAATGTGTCTGGCTTATTGGATTTTATTTGAAAAATCTCATTTAAAATGCTGTGGATGTGGCTCTGTGGTACTTAGTGTGAGGTTCTGTCCTCAGTACCAAATCAATCAGTATCAATCAATAATAATCAATCAATCAACCAATCAATCAATCAATAGGGCTGGGATGTGACTTAGCTGGTAGATGCTCACCTAGCGTGTCTGAAACCCTACATTTGATGCCCAGCACTGCGCAAATCAGGTGTGGTGGCATGTGCCCATAATCCCAATGTGGGCAGCAGAGGCTGGGGGATTGCTATGATCTCAAGGCCAGCCTTGGCTATATCTGAAAACCAGTATATCTCTCATCCTGTTTGCATCTCATCTTTTCCCTATGTAGCGGACATCGAGGCCTGGCTGACTTTCCTTCATGTTTCCTGCTTTTCCAGGTCAGCAAGGTGGCCTCACCACTTAAAGATTGTGTGCCTAGGCAGGCTAGGGAGGACGCATCTGTAATCCTAGCACTGAGGAGGCAGAAGCAGGAGGACTGAACACTCAAAGCTGTGTGGACTATTGGGTTGGTTTTGTGGAGGGTTGGTCTGTTGCTACGTGTTATAACGCTAAGTTCTGCATCCTAAGGTCTAGTTGTTTCAAGACTGGTTTTTGTGTCTTTTATTTGGGAACTAAATGGTATAAGGTGGGGTAGAAACCCTCCAAATGATGTTTACTGCAACAAGTTCCATTCATTGAGTCTAGCTTTTGAGGGGTGTGGAGCTAGAGATTGATATCAGGGTCTTGCCCATACTAAGCAAGCACTCAGTGGGCTGCACCCTCTGTTCTCCTGAGCTCTCAACTAAAACAGTCCACAATTCCTCACCTTTTATTTGACTTATCGTATTAATTTGTATGTGGAGGTACACACATGCCATGGAACCCATGTGGAAGTTACATGTGGAAGTTAGAGATCAGCTTGTGGGAGTTAGTTTTCTCCTGCCACCCTGTAGGTCCTGGGATTTGAACTCACATCATCAGGTTTGGTAGCAAGTGCCTTTAGTTCCTGAGCCATCTCACTGGCCCCTCTTTCTTTTGATGGTGTGTCTATGCATTCACCTATGTGTGTGCAGTGCAGTTCATAGAGACACTCCAGGTGTCTTTCTTAGCTGTCCTCCATTTTATTTTTCTGATAGTCTCTTGCTGAATGTGGAGCTCAGCGAGTCCGCTCCACTGGCTAGCCAGAGGGAATTCAGTATTCTGTACTCATCTACTGGCGTTTGGCCTTGGATTCTGGCTCAGTTTGGAAGCCTGCCAAGGGGCTACGGCAACATGGCCATCAGGGCTTCAAGGTTGGCTGCAGAATGGGAATTCTGTTCTCCAGCAGTGGGGAAATAGTACTTAGCTCCCGTGATTACTTTGCCTATCACAGGCCTGCTAAGAGTGTTGGAGATTTCTAACTATCTTTGTTTGTTTGTTTGTTTGTTTGTTT
>JADRCD010232318.1:0-16375 GCA_019843815.1 Montemys delectorum
AAAGAAAGAAAGAAAGAAAGAAAGAAAGAAGGTCTCCTGAGCCTGTGATGTCAGGCAATGTGACTTTAGACTACATTTAGAAAATGGTAAGTGAACATCAACTTGGGTGCTCTGCAAACAGCACATGTACATGTATGTCCAGGATGACACTCCTACAGAGGCAGTTGAGTTTAACTTGGGGGGGTGGTCAAGTTAAAGCCAGACAGAGACCCAAAGTCCTACTAAAGTGGATGACCTCTTCCCATGCCATTCTAGAGACTGTTACATTTTATTATTTGATTTTATATCTACAAATGTTTTGCCTGTGTATATGTCAGTCCACCAAATGTGCACTTAGTGCATAAAAGGGTACTGGATCCCCTGGAGCTGCAAGAACAGACGGCTGTGAGCCATGATGTGGGTGTTGAAAACCAAACACCAGGTCCTCTGAAAGAGGAGACAATGCTTTGAACTGCTGAGCCATTTCTCCAGCCCTAGTTCTAGAAACCTTTAAAAAGATGTAAGGATGTAGATCCCTTTGGAATTTTACTGACAACATAGGCTGGCCACAAACATTTTCCTAATAGGAGTAAACACTTAGGAGAATGAGATCTTTGAGCTATGCTAATTTAAGGTACCTCACTTGTTATTGTACTCACAGGGAAGATAGTTCTAAGTGGAAAAAGAGTGAAAAACTCTAGTCCACTACCCATATATCTCTCCAATATTTCTAACCTTATGACTCCTTATACAATCTGTAAGGTATATAAAATGACTTTAGATCCATAGGTAAGCAAATGGCCAATACATTAGGTATGCTGTTTGCACATCTCAGAGCTTTCATTTGACATGCATACACACATACATACCCATCTCTTGGTTATATGCCTTACACTACAAA
Organism: Montemys delectorum; assembly: GCA_019843815.1. NCBI lineage: Eukaryota > Metazoa > Chordata > Mammalia > Rodentia > Muridae > Montemys > Montemys delectorum. The sequence continues at coordinate 881 of JADRCD010232318.1, forward strand.
TTCATACACATTTCCATGCATATGCACATGCATACCCTCCTCTTGGTTATATGCTTTATACTTCTATGGTTTGTGTTCTTATAAACCAAAGGATGCTTGACAACTTCAAACTTAAAATTCTTGTGATGGCTTGTATATGCTTGGCCCAGGGAGTGGCACTATTAGGAGGTGTGTCCTTGTTGGAGTAGGTGTGTTACTGTGGGTGTGGGCTTTAAGATCCTCGTCCTAGCTGCCTGGAAGCCAGTATTCTTCTAGCAGCCTTCAGATGAAGATCTAGAACTTTTAGCTCCTCCTGCACCACGTCTGCCTGAACACTGCCATGTTCCTGCCTTGATGATCCTGGACTGAACCTCTCAATCTGTAAGCCAGCCCCAATTAAATGTTGTCCTTATAAGAGTTGCGTTGGTCATAGTGTCTGTTCACAGCAGTAAAACCCTACCTAAGTACTCTACAATTCCAAAAACTCCCTCCACATTTACATTAACATAACAAGAAGGAATTTGGTAAAACTGAAAGGAGACCCAGCTATTCAGGTTTTCAGCGTCCTTTTTAATTTCCCTGTGACCAAGGGCTCTAATAATGTCACTTGGGAAACAGGAGGCTCAGTGAGCATCTGGGGAAAGAAAGGGATGTTTTCATGGGCACAGCTGGTAAATACTACTGGCTCTAGCTGAACCTTTTTCAATTGGAAGCCAATCAATTAAATTTTAAAAATGTCCTTGTTCCACAAAGCAATGGGAAGCCTTATCGCTTCAACTATTTCTTTGGTTAACACTGATGGGTTAAACCATTATGTTAAGAATGATCAGTATCTACTCTTGTCTATTTTCACCTCAGTTCATACCAAGAGGTCATGTTGAACTCAACTAGTAGTCAAAATGTTTAGAAAGTGTGAGCCCTTCCAATGAGGCACTCCCGAGGGCATTAATACACTGTATGCATGCATTCTGATTATGCAAACATCCAATTTACAACGCATGTGTTTTAAGGAAGAAAAACCATTTGTGTGCCTGAATACAAAGTATTAATGCCATCATACAAATACTATCCACAGTCCAAAAGAAAAGCAAACTGTCATCAAAGAGAGAAAACTTGCTAAAGGAATAATGGTACAAAACTTGGATTCAAAGCTTTACCTTGTAAGCTTGGATCTGGTGCCATAGTCTTCACGTTTTAGTCCGGACCCTGTAATGAGCTATCTAGCCAGGCCGGAAGATTAAACTATTCCCATGTATAGGCCAGGCATCAAAACAGTGATGCTGAAGACATCAACAAAGAATGGTACCGTTCCTACCATCCAATTCCTTGGCACCTCCCGATAAGATCATGGAAGATACAATATGACCAGTATTTAACATGTGTGCTATAAAAAGAAAGAAATGGAAGCAACCCTGTGTTCATCAACCCATGATGATATGGGTGAACCATAGCACATGAAACATCGAAGACAAAAAGCATTAATGAAGAAGGAAATTCTGGCACGTCACCATATGAATAACTGTAGAAGACGCTGTGCTAAATCAATCAAGCCAGTCATAGAGGGACAGACAGTGGACAGTCCCACTTGTGTGAAGTGCCCTGCGAAATCGCATCGGCAGAAACACAAAGTGGAATGGTGACTTCCAGAGGGTGGGGCTGGGAGCCTCAAAAAACACAAAGTTCTTGAGTTCATGGATCCTCAGTTTCTGTTTGAAAAGGTGAAAAGGTTCTGCAGAGAGACAGTGTGGTAGCTGCACAACATGCATGCATACTTAATGCCTCTGAATGGTATAGTCCGAATGGCAAGTTCTACCTTATGTATACTTTGCATAAAAGCAGTTAAGCTTACAACCTCTGTAAAGACCCCAAAAGTCTTTCCATAGTATACTAGAATATTTAAATATTTAATTTACCAATTCAAAGAGTCTCATTGGCTAAATGTACCTTGCACTACAGACTACAAAGTGAGTGTGAGAACTTGAGCTCATTAACGAAAAGCTTCCAATAGCGATCAGTGAGGCTTTTATATGAAAAGGCTTCAGATTGCAGCCTCTGAGGGTACATGTCTTTTCAAAAGATCCTTGGAAAGAGTTCAGTCATCCAAAGGATAAAAACACACGGTGGATCATGAAGTTACTTAATTTCCCAACCTCTGTATTAACCTATGCCTGAAATGTATTTGCAAAGAATGCATGTTTGGCTACAGATCTTTCTATCAATCACCATCTGAAGACCTTTGGCAGGGACACTATGCATTCCTGGGAGGATTTCAATTAGTTTGTGAGGGATGGAAACCTGGCTTACAAACACAGGGTTTGGATCTAGGACTTGACAAAGAGGTTCCTTCCAAACAACGCACACTACTCTATCATGAGTTTTCACACTTAGGTTTTTCCACACACCAGTAATGCAGCGAATCAAAGGAAATTTGAACTAAGAACATGTACTGATGGTTGGCTACGCATTTTTTGTGCTGGCCTTATCTGTCTCCCAAGACATAGTACTTTAAGTCACTTTTCTACCTTCAGCCAAAAGATACAAAGAAGGTTGGGTAGGGAGGAGCAGGGAGAGTATAGCCATGCAATGCATTAAGAAACCTAACTGTTGAGAGCCAGTTCTCTACTAGAAAACAAGATAGATTTGGGCTTTCTGTTCTGTTTTTGTTTGTCTTTTTTTTTTTTAATTGCTACAATTTCAAACTCCTTAAATGTTTTTCTTTTTCTTTCTTTTTTTTTCTTTTTCTTTTTGGTTTCTGAAAATGTTTTTCATTTGAGGATTTTTGTTGTTTTGAGACAGAGTATAGGCTGGGCTGGGCTGGAACTCACAAATCCTCCAAGCTCTTCAACTAAGAGACATAGTATTCCAATAGGTGGCCATCTACCAGCAATGCTGGCTGGCATCCATGTGCTTAACACAAATGTCTGATTACATATGATTACACTTAAAATTTATCTTAAGTACAAATATTATTTCCCCAAAGGAAGGAGCGAGCAAACCCAAAGTTATGTGATTACTATTACTGCTGCTGCTGCTAACTGAGCAGAAATATAACAAGCACATTTTAAAAAAGAGTAGGTGTGTGCTTCTGTAGAGGCAAGTCTCACACCAATTCTAAGACAATGGCTCAAGAGACGGCTCTTTTGTCCTCTATACAAAAACCATGTGCTACTCTTTATCACATGGCCAAACAAGGGTCTATAGAGCTGGCTTTCCTTTTTGGACAGCAGCTGAAGCAGCCCATGGGAAGAGGAATGGAGGATTCTGTTCAGAAAATCTTTCAGCTTACTACAGTGCCTGGTGATAGACTCTGAGGGAAAAGCTGAGGAGGGAGAAATAATTTGATATTGAAGTCCCGGTGCCTTTTATTAGTTTTCCACTGAGTTGTCCAGAAGTTTGATAAACTATGAATCAGATCTTTATTTACTAATTAATTAATTTTTTTTTCCCTTTCTTGCTCCTCTGTGGGATGGTTGATTCTGAGCCTGCAGGGGGCAAGTTGGTCCCAGACTTTTCCAAATCCACCACATTTCTTTTGTTTGTTTGTTTTTTGTTTTTTGTTTTTTTTTTTTCAAGACAGGGTTTCTCTATGTAGCCCTGGTTGTCCTGGAACTCTCTCTGTAGACTAGGCTGGCCTCGAACTCAGAAATCCGCCTGCCTCTATCTCCCAAGTGCTGAGACCAAAGGCGTGCACCACCAACGCTCGGCCCCACCACATTTCTTTGCCTCCGATTCTTACAATTCTTGCGTGTCCAAGGACAGGGAACCAAAAACATGCCTTTGTAGGATATATGAATCAGATCTTTAAACAATCTCCAGTTTAGTAAAAAGTGCCATTAAAAATCCGCATTTTTAAGCAAACCCTGAACTACAGTAGTTCTACCTGGCAGCGCTCAACACCATCCAACAACCTACTCTGACCTCTGACCACTAATGGGCATGAGAAAACAGCTCAGAATCTGAGTTATGAAGGAGAGAGTCCAGGAAGGCCCAAGCAGTCAGCGGAGTTTGTGGGACAGGCCAGAGTCTCCCCATAGTCTATGGTACTGACCAGCATATATAACATGAGGACATACTCCAAAGCCGAGAGGAAAGCCACCGGTAAGAAAAGTCCATTTTCTAAAGTGTGTGATCAAGTTGCAAACACTCCCCCCCCCACACACCCTCATACTGTTTCAATTTTATGTCAGGTTAGGAATTTTGTGTAGCTAGCATTTATAATTATCCTAGAACCCACACATGTTGCAGGATGTTCTCTGTCCAATTACATTAGTACATAGGAGGCCTATGATTGGTCAAGGAAAAGGGAGGCAGCACAAAGAGTTGCAGAAAGATGGAGAGCGTAGAAGGGAGAGGGGAAGGAGAATGGAGGCGGACATGAACCACTGTGGCTTGAATCAGCCACAGTTATGATATCACAAGGTTAGAATAATTGGGATAAAGCTTTTATCATTATCAATTGGCTCTGAAATTATTGTATTGGCATCTTGTAAATTGTGATTTTATTGATATATAAATCTGATTGGTTAACTATAAGCTTTAAGAGTTTTAATTCTACGGGGTAACTAGGTGTTGTGATGGCTGACCGTGGGGTGCGTGGGGCATTGAGTAGTAGTGAGAGGAACTCACCCACCACCACCACCGCCATCGGAGAGTTGGCAAGCTGAGAGACTGTCTAGTTGAGAGCACCCGGTGGAAGCCCTGTGGGTTGCTGGTTGATGGCACTAGCGAGGGCTCTCCTTTTTAATATTTCCCACAACACCCACAGACCAGGGCTAGCCACAGCTTTCATATAGGAACATGGATTAATCTCCAATGTGTTAAGGGAAGCCAAGCTTGGGAATGGAGGCTGTAAACATAATGTGAATATGCATGATTGCATTCATGTAATACTTTGGAAACTACGAAGTAAGCTATTGTAGCCAATCAGAAGGTTGGAGGCAGGGTAAAGAGATGCTGCAAAAAATGCAGAAAAACCTTAGATATCTCACCTGTACTGATAGATTTATGGTTTTCTTCATGTGCTAAAACTAGTCACAGTGCTCTTTAAGTGAGTGCAGGTTGCTGGGTGCTAACTGTACCTCAGTGAAAACCTGAGCTAACTGCAGTTATGGAGGTGCCTAAACTCCAGAGAAGTACTATGCAGTTGAATCAGAGGGACCAGAACAGGATGGTTTAAAAGAGAAACAGATACAAAACACCACCACCATTTAAGAACGTAGCAAAGAGATCAGGCAGGAACCTCAGAGCTAGAACTGACCCTCGGAGAGCCTGGTATGTTCAAAATAAAAGAGAAGGTGGTTTGGGGGTATGTGGGGAGGGGTGGCGGGGAGGAAAAATGAAAGAGCTATCCTGAGTAAAATATGAGGTGAGGCCCAAGTTCAAAGTACAGAAAGGAGAGAAAAGGAGGCAGGAAAATGGGCACCCGGCAAACAATTCTCACCCTTGATCTAATTATTTGGCACTTTTCCTAAATACATAAGAAGCCACCAGGATTGGGGGTTGGGGAATGCAGCCCCGGTGCCTTGCCCTTACTGAGAATGCACTCCTGCCAAGCCACATCTCCAGCCCCATGGAGGTATTTTCAGTCGACAGTGAAGAAAACCTAGAACTCTCAGATACATACCAAAAGCTTTCTGTATTGGCCTTCTAACCTTCACAATATATTCAACATAAACAAGAATTAATTGTCCTTAATTGAGTCTTTAAAAGAAATTAAATCAGAATTAAGTAGAGTTATTAATGCATACCCTCATTAAGCATGAGGAAAAGTTCAATCTAGAGAGCTATCTTTTCATCTAAATGTAATAGGAAACTAAATACTTGAAATCCATCCAATATTTCTTTTTTAATGAGTAACAGGGCTATTTATTTTCCTAGCAGACAACCAAAGACAGAAACGCTTTTAAAAAAACAAAACAAAACAAAACAAAACAAAACAAAAAACTTCGTCTGCTATAGTAAAAGCCTATTTACATGTAGATGCCCATCACCTACCTGTACCTGTTATATTATCTCCACAGACTAAATGAGGTGAGCAGTCTTCAAAACACACGCAGATTCCTGCTGTAGAATATCTAAACGTTACGAGCCCAGGCTGGTCATTCCTTAAAGGAGATGTGGGAAGGTGGCTATGTTCAATACCTAATTTTTTTCACATTCAATTTACTAAGTATCTCAAAGTTTTATAAAACAGCTTATCTAGTCTCCTGACTCTGTGCCATCACTTAAAAAAAATTTAAACTTAAACTTTAAAAAATGTCATATATCATGAAGTGTTAAAAAATGTCTTATATTATTGGGGGGATATTTTAGACTGATAAAAATAAGCAAATGTGAAAGGCCAAAAAATGACCCTATATAGTCACAACTGGCTGTTTTTGCCCGTCTCCTTAAAAACACTACCTTTGTCATCTCCCCATGACTGTCCCCATGTCAGTAGCTAAATTTCCAATTGTACAGATGTGACACAAAAGCTACCAGCCCACACAGTGTCCCAAATAGCCAATAATCCCTGAATAAGATTTCAACATTAACAACAAATATTCACAGCAGGCTGTTTCACAACTGTGCACATTTTTATGTGCAATTCTTCAAAATATTTATTGCATTCTTATGCAACTAAAGAGAGAACTCCATTGCTGAGAGACCACATTAATAAAAAAGTCTATCTGTGATAAAACGTGCAGTTAACTTTTGAGAAACTATTTTGTTGTATTCAGAAAAGATGTTGTCTGTGGTTCATCCTGTTCACATTTTCCTCCTGGCTACTTAACAAAAGAAAAATATTTGTGTTTAAAAGACCACATACTCCCCTAAAGCAGTTTTACAAATTGTTCAAAAGGAGATGAAAGGCAGGAGAGTAGGAAATAAGCCGTGGTCGGAAGCTTCACTAGCTGTCATCATTTTATTACACAAGGCTGAAAGAAATTATAATACAAAGAAAACACTTAGAACAATGCATTGCCTGCTATACATGTATATAAGTATATATACTTCTTTTAGCAAACGTTCCAGGCGCGGCTGATGCATGCTGTAGTAAAGAACTGGGGCAGGCTTTTCTGCAAGTCTGTAACAGTGGGAGGGATTCTGACCTTGTGAGTGAGAGGTTCTGTCGGTGGTGATGGTTGCGTGCGAGACATCGTGGTTGTTACGAGACATCGTGCTTGTTACGTTCTGCCTCCATTGCTCAGTCCCAGTACATTTCCTTCTCTGCGTGCTGCCTCTGAGCATGTCTGTTGCTTGTTTCTGTCTTGTTACCATCAATGTGTAGCCTCATGATTCCTTTGGTTCTCAGTCTAGAGTGGCGAGTTGATCAGGGAAGGGCCATACAGACCTCTGTTTGGAGGTGAGACCAGAGATTCTGCACGTCTACTGAGTTCTAGCTGATGGTAACGTCAGGAGCAGCACTCTGAGAGGTTCAGCTTTATACTTATCTTTCCTTAACCTGCATCTAGCTCGTGACCACTGACTAATGTCTGTCTTCTCAGAGCAGAGGGGCTCTACTACACACATCACTGTATGGACTGAAGCACATGTATCCAAAAATGTACTGAATAAAAACCATGGCAAAACACATGGAAGGTGAGTGGAAGAAAGACGAAGGAAAATGCAAGGATACCAAAGAAGAAGTGATCAAAACATATGTTTATGCCAGGAACCATTCAAGCCTTTTTAAAACTGAGTTATTTGTTTTTATTGTGTTTACATCGGGGTGTTTCCTGTACCTATGTCTGTGTGAGGGTGATGAATCTCCTGGGACTGGAGTTATAGACAGGTATGAGCTGCCATGTGGGTGCTGGGAATCGAACTGGAATCCTTTGGAAGTGCTCTTAACTGCTGAGCCATCTCTCTGCCCACCACCCTCTCCCCGTTCCCCGTTCCCCGTTCCCCATCCCTGTCCCCGTCCCCCCTGCCCTTTAAGTCTGAAGCAGCATAGCTCTAACTGGAGATCCTAGGTCAGAGGACTCTGGGTCACACGAAGCAGGAAGCAAAAGTTAGAAGAATGTTCTATCATTAAAAAGACACTTCCAGGGAAAGATGGCTGCAGAAGAGGGTCCTGTGTTTGATCTCCAGAACACTCATTTACAAAAATTAAAATTAAAAAAAAAAAAAAAAAAAAGGCTAGAAATATGGTAGTGAGTATTTGTAATCCCAGAGCTGAGAAAGCAAAGACAGGCCAGAGCAACGATGCTGGGTTCCTGAGTTCAATGGCTGGCCAGCCTATTGTAGTTTGTGATTTCCAGGCCAAGATAAAACCCTCTGTTTAAATTGGGGGAAGGTGCCTGGGGAGTGACTCAGAAATTTGTCCTCTGACCCTGCCCCCCGCCCCCATGTGTATGTGTGTGTGTGTGTGCACATGCACCCACACAAATATAAGTATGCATGCGTACACACACAGGTATACACACACACCCAAGAGATTTTCACAGTGCAAAGTTCCATTGATTTTTAAAGTATGTGGATACACTTGATGGATGTGCTGTCCTTGGGTATCTTGTACCTTAACTATCATCACTACTGTTACTAAGTGTCTATGGGTTGAGTGGACACAACATTAACTGCTCCCTCCACGAAAGCTATTCTCTACCTGAGTCATCTCGGCTATAGGTGGCCAAATCATGTCCTTGACTGTACGCCCAAAAACTCTAATCTGGGGAGGCAGAGATGGCTCAGGCCTTAGTGGCTATCTATGCTCTGAACCAAAAAAGTCTAATTTAGTTTTCTTTTCTACCTCACCCCAGTAGAATGACCTTGGGCAAATTTTTCTCTCTTTCTCTAAATGTTATTTTTCACCTCTCATTTGCTATCTTTTCTAGCAAATCGTATTGTGTTGTAATGGTTTCGTTTGCATTTAGTCTTAATCTATTATTTAATGATGTTAAAGGAGGAGCCTCATGGACTAAATGGCAGTCCAAGTTGTAGAGGGTAAACCCCATGAGCACAACAGCTCACCAAACAGGAATCCTGCATGGTGGTAACCATACTCAGCAACAATACTCGTGTCTGACAACACTGCCAGCGCCATTCCCAATACTAATCATGCATTGAGACCCAGATAGAGGTTAGCCCCATTTTACAAGTGAGGAAATCAAAATTAGGCGCCTTTAGGACCTGAGATGTAAAAGTCAGATCTTACACTATCTAGTGAGCTCAGTTTTTTTGTTTTGTTTTGTTTTTTTAAATCTATACCCCAAATCCTGTCAATTCAAATCAGTTCTTCACAGGAGCTGAGGAATATAAGACAGAAACTGGGGAGACCCTCAGCACAGACTTGATCTGACACAGCTCCCCTGGCTCAGAAGCCATGCTTCGGATTTTAGGGAACGTATGTAGACCTAAGAATATAACCCCCCAGCACCCTGGTGTGCAAAAGCATGGTACTGACAGAGTCCCACAGCACTGAGGTATTCAGAAAGTAACAGGCCAGGAGACTAAGACCTAGGCCGTGGCACCACAACGAGTGCCTTAGGAAAGTGTACCTGTTCCTAGCTAGAAGTAATTCCATAGTTTGAGAAGCACCGATTTGTACTATGACGGAATATTTAATCTCTTTCTAAAGTTAGCAAAAATGAGGTCCATATGATCATATTTATATAATATGTTTACATTGTGTAATGAACTATTGGTTTTCTCTCAAAAAGAAAGAGAAAGAGAGAGAGAAAGATTTTGGTGTTTGTTTGTTTATTTGTTTTTTTTTTTTTGAAACAGTATCACACGTGTAGGTCTGGCTGGCCTGGAATTCATATGTAGTGGAAGGTGGCCTCCAACTCACAGAAATCTGCCTGCCTCTGCCTCCTGGATGGTGGATGGTAGGATTAAAGGTATATGCTATCCCACCCTGGCTAAGAAAAGTCACATTTTTGTTGTGTTATTTTAACTGTTTATTGATTCTTTGTGAATTTCACATCATGCACCCTAATCCCACTCATCTCCCAGCCTTTTCTTATCTGCCCTTTGCCCTTGCTACCTCCCCCCAAAATAAAATAAAAAATAAAAACAAAAACAAAACAACAACCGTCTTCCTGTGGAAGCTGTAGTGTGTCACAGTGTGTCACAGTGTGTCCCACAGTATACTATTTTGTCCACAAGTCTTTTACTTGTAAATGTTCATTGCAATGAGTCATTGGTTTGGTTTGAGACCTCTGACTTCTGCTATAGTAACTAGCAATACTGGATTTTCATTGGGACTCCTCTCAGATATCCTGTTTTGTTGCCCTGTGTCATGGAGATCCTGCCGCTTTGGATCTGTAAGACCAGACTTTTCACATGCTCCAGCAGTTCATAGATGGAGTAGATTTAGGGGTGGAACAACTCAGAGCCCTGGATTTGAGCCTGAATAGTAGCTGAGTTGCTCAGCGGGCCAGCTCTCCTATGCCTGCACCACTGCCTGCTAGCTCACTCAGTGCTGCAACTGGCAAGGGGCAGAGCCAGCTTTGCCACGATCACATCCTTGCCAGCTCACCTGCACCCATGCCACCAGAGTCAGCCCTACTGTGCTACCCAGGCAAGGTGCAAGGCACCAATGAGAGGCAGAACCAACTCTCCAACTCTCATGCCTTGAGGGCAGCTCTCCCACCGGCCACAAGTGGTGAGCGGTGGGGGCGGGGCATGGGGTGGGGCTTGGGTGGGGGCGTGTCCTCTCCCTTGCCATGCCACTGCACAGCTGATGAGTGGCAGGGTCAACTCTCCTGCTCTTACACCCTTGAGGCCAGCTTGCCCACACCCATGACACCAGGGCCAGCTCTACTGTGCTACCCAGATGCAAGGTACAAGCGCACAGGGCAGAGCTGGCTCTGCACAGCCCTAGGACATAAACATGGTCCCTGGTGGCATCCCAGACCAGAGACATCTGGATGGCCTTTGGTGGTAACATGAGCCAGGGACATTGACTGGGTATTCACCATGGCCTCAGGTGTCAGGGCAGGCTACTCACAACTAGCTGTTCCTCTCTATCCTCAAGTCTCTAGCTCCACCTCTCTTCATAACTCAGACTTTTCCTCTTCTCTTTCTCTCCATCTCTCCACCACATACTTGCACATTCAATGGCTCCTGTTGCCGGTGGGCCACTTGGCTGGCAGACCACATGCTGGCAGTCCCCTGGGTGTGGGCCACACAGCTGGTGGGCCTCTAGGTGTCTTCCTCCTGCCTGCCCTGCCCAGAAAAGTCATGTTTATAGCTGACACTTATAGAAGATTCTCTACCACTCTATCTTTAAAATACATGTGCTGCCGAGAGGTGGTAGTTCATGCCTTTAATCCCAGCACCCAGGGACACAGGCAGAAGGATCTCTTAGTTCGAGGACAGCCTGGTCTACAAAGCAACTTCCAGGACAGCCAGGACTACACAGAGAAGCCCAGTCTCCAAAATAAATAAATAAATAAATAAATAAACAAACAAACAAACAAAAAATAAAATAAGATAGATGCCAGTTACTTCTGACGAGATGACTGATTTTTGTTAACTGTTTTATGACACTGTACATTTCACTATCCAGACTGCCTTTTGCCTTCCACATAACACTTTTTACCTACTGTCAAAGTATCAAACTCTGTATACGTCTACTATGGCTTTCATATCTCTAAATCACTGGAGTCTAATAGAAGCAAATAACTAAGGCAATGGCCATGTAGCTCAGCAGTACAACATGGGGGATGTGGGGGGTAGGTGGGAGGATCATACATATAATTTCAAATGTTTTAGTAGTCAAATTTGTAGTAGAAGAAGATGAAGAAGAAGGAGGAGGAAGAAGAGGAGGAGGAGGAGGAGGAGAAGATGAAGAAGGAGGAGGAGGAGGAGAAGTAGCAGCAGCAGCAAAGTATAGTGACTAGTGCCTTTAGTCCCAGCACTCAGGAGGCAGAAGTGGGCAAATCTCTATGAGCTAAAGTTCAGCCTGGACTACACAACAACGTCCAAGTCAGGCGAGTCAGCTACATAGCAAGACGATTTCAAAAACCAACAAACAACAAAACAAACAAACAAAAAAAAGTGAAAGAAAAAGTGAAATAACTTTTAGCAACATATTTTTACTTAACTCAATACATAAAATATTTCATTTTATATACTTTATATATTTTAAGTAATTTTAAAATATAATTTGTAAAATGCTAATAGGATTTTAAAACTTTAATATTAATTCGTTATTACCACTGTTTCATAGAAAACTGGTGCTTATTTTACAGTTACAGCGTGGCTCTACTCCAGCCTCTCTTTGTTTCAGGTGCTCAAAGGCTACAAGTGGTTCAGGAATCAGATGGCAAATGAGAAGAACAAAGGTTTCAGTGAACTGTGGGCTCCAGATTCCTGGCATTCGAGCCTAGCTAATCTGCTAAGCAATTAGGACAGACAGAAGACCTTTATTCACCTCCTCTTTGGTTGTGTCACAGAGTAAAACTCTGACACTGACTGTATTAGCAAAATCAAAATGTATCATGAAAGGAATTAAGGTTTACCAGTTAAGGTTATCTGATAAAAGTAAAAATGTATTAATGGAGCACCTACTGTGTCTAACATTCATTCATAAAAGGCGCTTACAGCCTCTTTCAGGCAGCGACTCCTGAAGACTCAAATTCAAAGGTGAGGAAACTAGCTTCTAATCTGGGAAACCACCAGAAGCTTTTCGTTGCTAGCAGGTTCCTTTGGTCATAAATCCAGATGATACTCCTTCAGCCACTACCACCTGACATCCTCACCGCTCCAAGCCATCCTCAGAGGGGAACAGTGTGCTGGCTACAAACCTTTCTTTCTTTCCAGGCAGCTACAGCATAAGTTTACTTTAAAGCTTTGTTGTTTCCTTCATTGAGTTCTCTTCTGCATACTTGAGTAAACTCTGCTCGTCCAGATCAGGACTTTACTCTGCCCTCAGCTTTTGTATCTAGGCTCCTTCCCTAGGGAATCTCTCTAGTCTTGGGTGGTTTAAATAATGTGATTAGTTCTCCAAGGACATCCCCAGAGTAACAACAGGGATTACTAGGGAACAAGTCAGATATGCAAATTCTCAATGCACATCAATCAATGCTTACTGAATGGGGAACTGTTTGGGATGTACCAACAGCCCCAAGTGAATCTGATGTGTGTGCGTCAAGAGACCCACGGCCACCAGCTGATGAACTTGAAACGCTGTCTTCACGTTAGACCTCTCTCCTCTCGGCCAGACATATCTAGTAGGATGGCCGAAAACATTTGCTTGTATTTTTTAAGAGGATGTGACTATACAGATGACACAATTAACATGAAGAATAAAAATACAGGCAAAAAAAAAGTTTGCTTGTCATATCTTGTATTTCTATTCTTAAGTATAATTTTAAGATTTTTTTTAAAAAATAAATTCAGTATGTGCATGTATTGTATGCCTGTGTATAGGTCTGTGTACCTCAGTGCAGAGTCTCTCAGAAGCCAGAAGAGGGTGTGGAACCTCTGGAGCCATAATTAAAGGTAGTTACAGACAGAGGTGCTGGGAAACAAATTCATGTCCTCTGTAAGGTCAGCAAGTGCCCTTAACCACTGAGCTGGCCTGTCAACCCCTTAAATACATATACTGCTTCTAGCTTACAGAAGATTTCAAATCCATTATCTTGTAAAAAAAAAAAAAAAAATCACCATCAGTGTAGACCATTGATTTATTTAGAGTTACATGCTCACGACAGACTTCCAAATGGTAGGACCACTGTTCCCTCTCTCCCTTCTGTTCTCACCTTTCTCCCACTAACTCCCCACCCCCGCCACCTGCCCCTGTGCATACTAGGTATGTGCTCTCACACTGGTAATGACCAAAGAAACACAGTACACATACACAACAAAGTACCATTTAGCCACTAAAAAAAATAAAATAAAAATTCTGACATTTACTAACAGGCATAAAAATGTTGAGTTAAGGATAGTCACGTGGTGCTGAAAAACCAACTCAGGTCCTTTGTGAGAGTATAAGTGCCCTTAACTGCTGAGCCATCTCTCCAACCCAAGAGATTTCAAATTCATTATAAAAACATAGATAATATAAAGTAGAAAATGTCTCTGAAAGATATTTAAAATGATAAAGAAATGATAAGTATTTGTGTAGATATGTTTGAGATGACAGATTATTTTGGAAAAATGATTTAGGTCATCAACATTTTTAATTTAATATTACAAATAAAGTCATAAATGTGATTCAAGGTCAGAGAATCTATTTGGAGCAGGCTGGCCTAAGACTAATTAACTAATTATTAATGAACATAAACTTCTAACCCTCCTGAGGACGGGCGCACTCCACCAAACCTGGCTTGTGCAGTAGTGAGTGCTTCTTGCATGTTGTTAGACCAAATATTCTACCAATTATACTCTCCCTGGTTCCAGTGTGCCCTTCTTTAAGCTCTAGAGCATATGAAGGGAAAAAAAGAAAGAAAGGAAAGAAGAAGAAAGGGGACCTAGCGGTTGGCTGGTACTCACCTTCCTCTGACTGTTGAACTAGGGTCGCTGCCTCCCTCACCTACTCTGGATGTTAACCCTTCTTTTTCCAAAAGTCAAGAAAATGTATACTTTGGGGCTTGAACTATTTGCTCTATATCTCAGCAAATATGAGACAGACTAAAAACAATAAAAGAAAAGAATTCATTTCTTCTCCAACTTAAGATGTGTTTCCATGGAGTGATTACACAATAGGCTTCTCAAAAAACTCTAACTCTATTTCTTTGAAACAAAGTCTCGCAGTGTGGACATGAGGCCATCCTCCTGCCTCAGCTTCTGAGTGCTGAGATCACAGGCAAAAACCAACCCAAACCCGATTTGTTATTTTTTTCAAGGAAATTTTATAAATACAAAATCTATTTCAATTTTTTTTTATTCTCTCACAGTCTACAAATATCTAACTCAGAACATTCTTCAGGCCATAACCATGTTATTAACTTCATATCTCTCAAACAAATTTTCACCAGGTCCAAAAACAACAGAAAGCAAGTCTAACTGGAAAAGATTTATTTTGCTGACAGATTATTATACTTGGTCTAGCTTTCCTTGCATCCTCCAACTCACACACTTCCCACTGCTAACCCACACTAAATAGTTATTTCAACTGCCAAATAGCTTAAGATCTATATATAGTGAGCTCAATAAACTTGTCTCGTCTATTGTATCATAAAAATTCCAGAAGTCAATTAAAGTACCGAATTTTTAAGTACAGGAAAACTGATTTCACATTTCCTCTCAAGTATATACAAGTAAGCAATTAAGATGACCCCTTTCCATTCGTGGCTAACAAGAATTGAATTTTTATTATGCTTAATTAATCTACTGCTTACACTGTTCTGACTCGCACTTCCCTCTCTCCACTTTATTCTGTTCCAAGTTTTAGTGTCTGAGTTTTATCGTGCATGCCTTCTTACAACTTCCTGTCTTTCCTCAGGAGTACTCACATCTGGGAAGTAATTCTGGAAGCAGATGAAACAGCTCAGATTTTTTAGGACCAAACTGGAGCAAAACTCTATATCCTGTAACAGAGTCTGGTTTTTTTTTTTTTTTTTTTTTTTTTTTTTTTTTTTTTTT
>JADRCD010232318.1:16475-49154 GCA_019843815.1 Montemys delectorum
TTATTTTTTATTTTTTTTTTTTTTTTTTTTTTTTTTTTTTTTTTGCCTCATATGACGTTAACAGTAATCTGTCCTATAATAAACAAGCTCTTTAAACTATGCACATATGTTATCTCGTTGAACTTTACCACCTTTCTAGAAGGAAGCCAAGGGCTGACAGCATCTAACTTCGAAGATCCTGTCCTTTTCAGAGACCTCAAGCAAGTATCTTAGATTGTAATGTTACTTGATATAGTAATAAAACACACAGCCTGAGAGATGCAATTCCATCTTAATAATTCAAGAGAGCAAAGCAAACAGATCTGGAGCCTTCCTCCACCTGAAGAGCTTGCTTAAGTCTATGTTTCAACAGAGTTTAATCCCCAGTCTTCTCTCATGTGGTCAAACAAATCCTTAGAAAGAACCTTAACTTTGCAAACTGCATCTCCATAACCAAATGGCTAGTCAGAGGAGATCACTGGTGTATAAGAAGAAAAAAAAAAAAGAAAGAAATGAAAAGGAAAAAAAAGAAAAAAAATCTCCAATTTATCTCCATTTTGTTACCACTTGGGAGGGAGAGGCAGGCAGATCTTCAAGTTCAAGGCCAGCCTGGTTTTACAGAGTAAGTTCCAGGACAGCCAGAACTACAAAAAGAAACCTTATCTTATAAAACCATAAATATGGATGGATGGGTAGGTGGGTGGATGGAAGGAGGGAGAGAGGGAGGGAGGAAGGGAGGGAGGGAGGGATGAAACAAAAAAGGACTAAGAACTAAGAGTTCCAGAAGCAGTTTAGGAACCACGTAGATCCCAGAGGCTTGTCAGAGTCTGCAACATCCAAACAGTTTCCACAACACTACTGTGTACCTGGCCCTCCGGCCCTCTCTCTCACTCTCAGGAATGCACATCAAGCCTCAAGACCCATGACACACGATTTCACAACCAGCAGGGTAGACAATGATGGGAATCCAGCTACGCTCTGCAGCTGGAGAGCAAAGACACGGAAATGCAGAGCATCAGTCTCCTAAGCTTGGGCCTTATCAAACAGTCTTGACAAAGATGATGTTTGTGTAGAAACACAAGACAGTTTATTCCTGTTATTTCTAAACAACAGAAACTTCTAGAGTTTATCTATCCTAAGTTTCTAGTAAGACAAACATTCGTAGATATATATGGTAATATTTAAATACATGAAGGGATCCTACAAGTAAAGTTTGGTGACAGGTGTGCATTCAACTCATCACTCACATCACAGAAAGGGACCAGACTGCAACTCCTCCTACAGAAACAGAGAGCCACTTAAGAAGCGGCATCCTTCCTACCAAAGCAGTGACTGAACCTGAGCTTAAATCTAATCTACAATTTACAGGAAATAATGAATTCCAATGGTTGCGTTAAACTTTAAGATAAACACTACAGTACAAATGACCATCTCTCTTCAACAAATAAATTGCAAAGACAGACTGACAGACAGACAGACCTGCAGTATGTAAGACCTTATTTGGCTAATACATAAAAATCACAAGACACAATTGGAAATTTGAATTCCTAAGGGATTATATATATATATATATATATATATATATATATATATATATATATATATATATATTTGTATAGTGGTTATCTTAAAAAGCAAGAGTTATATATCTTTCATTAATTCATTCTCTTTATGAGTGAAATGTTAGGAAATCTAGGACCATATCAAAACAATATGGTTAGGAGAATGGGTGAAATCAGATTTGACATAAATTGATTAATTATTGAAGAGATGTATACAACGGCACATCTGTACATTGGCTTCTTTATACTATCATCTTTTCTTTTCTTTTCTTTTCTTTTCTTCTTGTTTGTTTTTTATTTGTTTGCTTGTTTGTTTCGAGACAGAGTTTCTCTGTGTAGCCCTGGATATCCTGGAACTCACTCTGTAGACCAGGCTGGCCTGGAACTAAGAAATCCATCTGCCTCTGCCTCCCAAGTGCTGGGATTAAAGGCGTGCGCCACCACTGCCCAGCTCTCCTTTTCTTTACTTGCTTGTTTTTCTTAATAAAAGTGCAGGATGCTTTAATGTTTCCAGCAACAAAGAAATGGATTTCCCTAGGGTAAGTGGAATGGTTCTTCTTCAAGCCTGGGGCATTAAACCCAGGGCATTAAACCCGGGGCATAAAGCAGCTGAGGTTCCAGGAGGAGCTAGCTCTGTGTGCTTCCAGGGCTCCTGGGTGCTCTGCATTGCCCTTCTACACTCTCACTATCAACACCTGATGTTAGATTAGAGACCAGGGTCGGGGTTGGAGAGCCAGAACAAGGGTTATGGGGATGCACTACTCCCACTAAAGGCACACAAGCAAACTCACACAAGCTCCTGGACCACAACACGAGGAAGGACTTGGAAGAGACGAGCCCAGGGATGAAGACCGTGGTGCACTTTAAAATGATTTCTCCCATCTTGACTTACATACTTCAGACATTTCAAAGACCCCGACTGGCTTTACTGAAATGACTTCAGTTTTTGAGATCCTGGGGGACTAGCCCCAAATGCTGGTGGCCTGAAGTACAGACAAAATTCCCCATCCTAGAGCATGAAGTAAACCTAGGGAGGGCCGATAAACCTTAAATTTAGGGTTTTGGATACACTGATTTAAATGCAACTTAAAATAACAAAAGGTGATTCGCATGCACACAGCTCAGAAGTTCCTAACAGGTGTTATCCCTGATCCTCAGGGAAGAGACTCTCAGGTGTTCCTTTTTAAAAGGTCTAAAGGTGTATGGGAGAAAAGAAGAAAAATATACACTCAAACTGTTAAATACATTATTTAAAAATTATAAACTACCTGGGGCCTCAGGAGCAATAGGAGGGTGGACAGGGGGTGGGGAAGGGGGAGTGTTATAAAATATGGAGTGTTAAATAAATTTAAAAATAAATTTAAAAAATTATAGTCATTATTCCTTTATTTTTATCAGGATGCTTGCCTAAGGAGAAAAATGTTTTAACCTGAGAGACCACAAAATGGCAAAAATAGGTGTTTGTATGAAATAGTGTTAGTCACATTTTTCATTTCCTTGAACTACAGCAGGAGGAGGCTCCCTTCATTTTTAAAATCATAAACCTTTTGTTTTCTCTTTCATGTGTATGAGTGTCTTGTCTACATGCATGTCTGTACACCTCTTGTGTGTCTGGTGTCAGAGGCCAGAAGAGAGCATAGATACCCAGAACTGGAGTGACAGCCAGCTGTGAGCAGCTATGTGGGTGCTGGGAACTGAGCTCCAGTCTTGTGCAAGAGCAGCTTGGCCTCTTTACCACCGAGCCACCTCTCTAGCTCCCGCTAGTGCTAAAGACAACATACACAATACATTTTACCACCTTCTGCATTAGTATCACTAATTTCTTAAAGGGCAAATTAATACCTACTGAATTGTTTTCACAGAATTTTTTTTTTTTTTTATTCTTGGTCAATTACACTCTAAAAAAACCTATCCTAACCACCACCACCATCACCACGGTAGTCATCGTCATCATCATCATCATCATCATCATCATCATCATCATCATCATCATCAGCCATCATCCTCCTTCCCAAGACACCATATATCACATGGGGTCAATTTGCATATCAAAGTTAACAGGAATGGCTGTAACTGTCCAAACAAATTGTTAGCAGGTATTTCCTAATATTCACTGTTAAAGCTGTAGCTTACAATTTTCAAAAGCGGATGTCTAAGTTTTGCTACAAGTTTTAAGTGTATTTCTCAATATTTGAGATTTTTAAAGAACTCTAGGAAAAGTAAATAAATTTAAATAAAATCATCACTCCATCTAAATATCTAAATATACTATTCTTTTAAAATTCTTAATCTTGTGTTGCAGGATCTTGAGTCACATTGTGAACCCTGAGATTGTATTGTCTACTGGAAAAAGCTGTTTCTAGTTGTGGTGTGGCTTAGTCTTAGCACACACTTTTTTAATCTCTTTGGCTAGAATACAGACATGCCCTAGCACAAACCTTTATTCCCACACAATGAGGGTATAAAGTTAGTTTGCAGAAGGAGGCAGCCATGTTTGAAAGTGATATTTAATTGAGTGGCAGGCAAAGCAACGAATCAGAAAAAGATTTTACAGAATAGGATACTTACGCCCAACTCTCACAAGAGGAGAGAGGAAAAAGAGACTACTTAAGAGAGCAAGGCAGAAAGAAGAAAAGAAGAGAAGGAGGCAGTTTCACTGGGAGAGTTACAGTGACAGAACAAGCTAGACACCAGTGAAGACAAAATCAATGAGAGAATGAGGAGTCAGGATCTTAAAACAGATTGCTAGGGCTAGTTTGAGGTCAAGCAGAGCAATTCAGTAA
Organism: Montemys delectorum; assembly: GCA_019843815.1. Taxonomy (NCBI): domain Eukaryota; kingdom Metazoa; phylum Chordata; class Mammalia; order Rodentia; family Muridae; genus Montemys; species Montemys delectorum. The sequence goes on from JADRCD010232318.1 coordinate 20,800, forward strand.
AGGCAAAAAGACAGAAATCAGATTGAATCAGTCAGCTTGGAGAGGAGTTTAAGCAAGAATAGGTGAACTGAATCAGCCAGCCAGAGTTCAGAAAGAACTAGGAAGGAGTAAGTTACTTCAACAGTAAGTCCCAGAGGCTGAATACATTCTATCTAGGTCTAGGTTAGATTGTATGGAGGCTAGAAACTTCCAAGACTAGGCCTAGGTTAGCAGACTGAGGTATTATGCCTCTCAGGCAACAATTAACAGAAGAATAAAAGATTCTATTACAATCTTACATGACAAACAAACGTGCTGTAGATACTCTCAGGAAACTAGAGTTTCCAGAGAAACTAACAAAGAAACTAACAATAATTATCTTCCATTCTCATAGTTAGCCAGCCTACAAAGTAAATTGTTTTGTGATCACTCTTTTAAACTGTAATTCAACAAATGAAGATACAGGGGATGTAATGAAAGGAAGTAGCCGTTCAGCAGGGCACTCATCCTGGTTCAACTGCAGGATGAACACGACCCCATGAGAACCAGGATCAAGTCAATTTCTAGTCACTGTCTACGCAGCCCCCGTTGCACTTTACCTGTCAAGACCCTGAGCCTTCCTCTCTTCACACACAGGCATCAGTCCAGACATGCAACCTTTCTACTACAAAGTACACTGTAAGAGCACTCCCCCAAAGCCAGTTCTGTATTTTCTACCTTCAGCTCCTTCCCTTAATGTATACACACTCGGTTCATTCCTCCAATTCAGATGTCAGTTCAAAAGCCTGGTTTCACAAAAGCCTTTCCTAATGGCCTTGAAGTATGGCCACCACTCTGTTGCCCTCTCTCCTGGTTGGCCTTGCTTAGGCCTCTCCACAGGACCATTGCCAGACTTTACTACCTGCTTTTGATCATACACATACCCTTCTAGCAAAATCAGTTAACTTACACATCACACACACACACACACACACACACACACACACATGCTCACACACCCAATTTTCCTCTATAAAACTGAAAACACATAGGCAGTAAAGAAGATAGATAATGTGTCCTCATTTGTCCACCACTAGTTTCAATTTTAAGTTTCATTTATTTATGGACTCTACTTGCAGACATAGTTCATCTAAATCACAGCAGTGCATAAACACTGAAAGACCTCCTTCAGAACACATACAAAACCACTATCCCAACTGAAAATGGGACCAATACTTCCCCAACACTGTGAAATACCCATTTAGGAGCTGGAGAGGTGGCTCAATGGTTAAGAGCACTGGCTGTTCTTCCAGAGAACCTGGGTTTTATTCCCAGCACCTACATGGAGGCTCACAACCATATGTAACTCGAGTAACAAGGGATTCTGGCCTCTGAGAACAGTGAACACATGTTGTATAGACATGCATGTGGGCCAAACACCTAAAATAAATAAGTCTTTAAAAAAAATGCACTCAGTTAGACGATAATTTTCTCAATTACTCTGGCCAGTGTTATAGGAACCAATTTAATCCTGTTTCTGTCTACACAGAGCCGGAGGGAGAAAGCTGGAAAAGGGATCTGCCTCTTTGCCTCTGCTTCCTGGCCTGGCCTACCTGCCACGTGTTCCCATCAATGTAAGCTGGACTTCTCTTCTTCAGCATGGCAGCATTCCATCAGGTAGCATCAGAGATCAGCCTCCGGTGCCTCTGTCCCTCAGCAGCAGACAGCTGGAGGTATCACTCAAGAATCTGAGTACAGGCACCTCTTTGACAAGCCAAATGGTACTCTCTTCTCAGAGGTCTGTCTGTATTTCAGCCCACAGTCCTCTGAACAAGCCTCTGAATGTTTACACCACTCTAACTGTGGCCCCAGTAAAGGTGCAGAACTTTTAACTGTGATTTGCACTACTAAAAGCTGAAACTGTGTCCTCCAGGTACTTACTCACTCACATGCCTGTAATATACAGGTCACTTCTTGTGGTACACAGTTAACAATTCTCTAAATTAGCTCCTCTCTTAGTAACAGGAGCCATCTCTCTCTCTCATGCCTGGATACTAAAACTGAGACTCTTCCCTAGCTCACTAGTAAAGGTATATTACTATAGAGCTGAACAATTCAATCATTCTGATCTAGATTTGATCCGGGAGTGCTGAAAATAAGAGCTGAGGATAAGCAGCATACTATGTATTCATGTTCTGGATTTTGATACAAGCACCTCAGGAATTATAACTTTCAAAACCTGGGGTCTGGGGTTGTAGCTCAGCTGGAGAGCACAGGCCTCAGCTTTGTAAGGCCTCTAGTACATCCTCAGCACAGAAAAAAGAAAAAAAATCAACTGAGACATCAAGTGAATAAATAATACCATTAAAAACCTGAAACCCTGAATAATAATATGAGGGTGTCACATTGCTTAGGTTTATTGTAAAAGGTGACAATCATCCTGGGGTGAAGCTGGCCTCTAGAAAAACCTCACAGAGAGGACATGCCATAGCTGTCAATGAATTTCTCAAATCAGAAATTGTGAATAGCTTCTTTTTTTTCTGGGTCTTGCTATAGTGTGAATGATTGTTTGTTTGTTTGTTTGAGACAGGGTTTCTCTGTGTAGCCCTGGTTGTCCTGGAACTCACTCTGTAGATCTGGCTGGCCTCGAACTTCAAAGATCTTGCCCACTCTGCCTCCACTATTGCCAGGTGTACAAATTATTTTTTATTTGAATTGTTGTCTTTAAGGTTACCAAAGATACTGAATAATCTTATACTTATAAAAAGAGACTTCTAATTTTCTCTATGCCCACCATCCAGTTGACATTAGCAGAGTTAAAGACACAAAGACTGAGAACATGGCAATAAACTGCATTCAACTCCAGTGTGCTGCCAGTTTCACACAGTGTTCCCCCAGGTAGAGTCTGACACCCACCTCTGGGACAAATGTCCTCACATCTCTCCTTCCTCCACTCTGTTCTGGTCACCAAAGAGCAGCAGCTGAGCTAACAGCCTAAGGGACACGCCCGGCAGCCCTGAAATCCTAACAATGGTTCTGAGGTTTTCAACCATTCTTCTTTCCTGATAGAACCGCTGTCTTTCTCAGGTGTGCTCCTCCGGCCATTCTGCACTTGAGGACCAAACCTCTCCTCTTCATTGAATTATCTATCACTAAATCAGTACTTCAAGAAATGCCTCACTTTTCTGCTTCCCTCTGCCATGGCACACCATCTCTGCCTGACTTGGCTTCTCACTGAGTCTTCACCCAAGACTCTGAGTCCAGCAATTCTTGGCTAAGGAATAAACGCAAACACATCCCATTCCCCCACTGGATCCAGACTTGGGTACAACACCAAGAGAAAACACCAGAAGCTGTATTCTCAAAGCTATGTAAGGAGGGATGCACACACAACAGCGTGTCTGACAGCTTATGCTGAACAGTAGCAGTCCATCCTACCAGCAGAAGCCAGATGTTTTCAACCTCTGGAGTCTCAGTCATGTTTAAACTGGGCGTCTGATTTGCTATTATCTACAGAACATGAGCTAATTGGTTTGTTCAGTACTAAAATATAAGACTTTAAGAAAAGAAAAAAAGAAAGAAAAAGAAATGTTTCAAATGTGCTCCCACCACAAAAACTTTCTGGGATAGCCAACCCCAAGGATCTCCTAGGCTACATTTCTGTATTAGCAACAGTTTGACAGCTTGTATTTGATAAGATACATCCTTTATCTTCTTGTTTCATTTTGTTTAGTTGAGATGGGCTTTAAGTGTAACCCCGGCTGTCCAGGAACTCGCTGTGTAGATCAGGATGCCCTTGATTTCAGAGGTCTGCCTGCCTCTGCCTTCTGAGTGTTGGGATTAAAGATAAGGAACACTATGCCTGGCCTGTACACATCTAGTATTCTAGAACCATCTTAGGCACACATATGACGCACACGCATACATGACGGCAAAATGCTCATACAGATAAAATATGTAAATCTAAAACATTTTTAAATGTTAAAAAAGGTAAAAATTCACCATGCAATGCCAAACTTAAAGGGTGCTTATTAAATATATACATAAAACTTAAAATGTAAAAAAGAAAATATATCAAACCGGTAAACTTTAATCTATTTTTTATTTAATACTTTTTAATTTTTTGAGTGTGTGTGGGCACAGGACAACTTTTGTGGATCATTTCTCTCCTTTCTGATTACTTCTGTCATAGTAAATGGTCTGGGGAGATGGATCCATGGATAAAGTACTTGTTATGGAACCAGGGGGAGCGGAGTTCAGATCCACAGTACTCAACTAAAAACTGGGTTTATTGATGCACATCTGTGACCCTAGTACTGGGCTTGGGAGGAAGCAGATGCCCAGAACTTGACAGCCAGCTTGCTCTACACGTCCCCCCCCCCCACCAAAAGCAAGTTCCTCAATTTGCTGAGAGATTATCTCAAAAGATAAGTAAAAGATGAGCGATAGGAGAAGGTTCAGAGAATAAGAGAGTGCTTGGTATGTGAGCATAATGTGGAGGTTGGAATATGCTTGGCCCGTAGGGAGTGGCAGTTAGGAGGTGTGGCCTTGTTAGAAGAAGTGTGTCACAGTGGGGGTGGGCTCTGAGGTCCTCTAGTGCTCAAGCTCTGCCCAGTGGTAGAAGAGAACCTCCTCTTGGTTGCCTTTGGACCAAGATGTAGAACTTTTGGTTCCTCCTGCACCAAGTCTGCCTGCACGCTACCCTACTTCCCACCATGATGATAATGGACTGAACCTCTAAAACTGTAAGCTAGCCCTAGTTATATGTTTGCCTTTATATGAGCTGCTTTGGTCATGGTGTTCCTTTACCGCAATAAAACCCAAAGATACACGAGGGCTCAGAAAACAACATGGCCACATATACCTCAGTGTTGAGGCAGAAGGAACAGGCAGATCCTGGGGACCTGCTGGCCAGCCAGCCTAGCCAAAACCCTGGGAGCTCCAGGTTCAGTGAAAGACTGTGTCTTCCAGAATGGGGCAGGGCACTATAGAGCAGGATATCTGACATTCTCTCTGGTCTCAGTGCATGAAAGTGCAGGCACGCACATACACACACACACACACACACACACACACACACACACAATCACTTATACATTATGCACTTGCACACCTGAGACAAAACAAGTATCATTCCTAAAACTGTGACTGGGAAAAGCACCACGTTCCTCAAAAATCAGAAACGGGAAACAAAGGAGAGGAAGGAACACATGGAGACACTGCAAAGGAGTGAGACAGGTTCCAAGGTGGTGCCTGTCCTCTAAGGATCATATTCCAAGAAGAGTGAGAAGCAGCTATGAAGGCCACCTTTCACAGTCCAAACTCAGGAAACAATATTAAGCTATAAACTTCCGGAGTGACTTACACCCAGATCATATTCTGGCAATTAAAAAAAAAAAAGGGTATTGCATCTTTTTATTTATTCATTTATTTGTGGGGCAGGAGGAGATGAAGAGTGTCTGCCATGATGTATACATGGAAATCAAAAGCCACGTTGGAAGAATCTGGTATCTCCTTCATCACATGGCCCTAAGGAGCAAACTCTGGTTTTCAGACTTGGCGTAGGCTATTTACCTGCTGAGCCCTCTTACTGGCCCAGCTTTAGGATGTCTGCTATCAGCAAAGTTCCTTTATCTCCCCTCATTTCATTCTGTTGGTCTCCAAAATCATTCGCCAATGTATTTGTTATAAAGTTACATTTGTGTTGGATTCTATCTCTGAGTTATTTACTTCCTTTTCTTTCTCTTTTTCTTTTCTTTTGTTTTCTTTTGAGACAAAGTTTCTTTGTGTAGTCCTGGTGGTCCTAGAACTCACTCTGTAGGCCAGACTGGCCTTGAACTCAAGAGATCTGCCTGCCCCTGCCTCCCCAGTTCTGAGATTAAAAGCGTGCACTAGCTCCACCCAGCCATAGGTTACTTTCTAACTCAGGAATCTGAAATCCTTTCTTTTACTACCCATTTATTGTTTGACAGTGCTTTATACAGCTCATTCCTCTTCAGGAGGTTTATTTGTTCCTGAACAAAGAGCCCTCTTAGAAAGGATTTCACATTAGGCAGACAACCTTTTCCTTTCCAGAAACTAATGAGAGTTATTGTATTAACAGGTATAGACAGAGGAAGGAAGCACCCTGCCAAAATACTCATAAAGGAGCAACAGAATCGGTTGGATTTCTTGGCTTGCCACTGGGATCTGTCGCAAGCTGAGCTGGTCGTTCCTCAGTAACTATCCTCTACTCTCCCTGCCTTGGATTCTCTGCAAAGTTACTTCTGATAGAAGAGACCCAAGGTGTTTCCAACAATGATAACTGATGTGTGAGCCCTGCGTCCAAACAGATCTAAAGCCAACACCATGTTCTGCCAGGTCAGCCTTTGGGCAAGACAGCTTCTCTGAGGGTCAAATTCTTTGTACAAGGATGGGAAAACACGCCCACCTTGTGAATAAGTGTGAAGACATAATTCAGGGATTCCTCTGCTCTGAATGGCACAGGCAATAATTGACACATACAAAGGCAATTTTCTCCCCGTCCCCAGCTCTGCTCCTGCTTCAACATTGGTCAGAATCTGACTGGATGTTGTAGAATGTCAAGAAGTTTGTCAAGGACTTAAATCCTAAAAGCAACTTCTGTGCCTGTTTTGGTGACTACAACCCCACTACATCTATTAAAATAACTGAACTACCCTGGCTCTTTCTTTCTGCTCAGGGATCAAACTCAGAAACTCACTGTTCTACCACTGAGCTACACACTTTCAACAACTATCTTAAAAGATCTATTTTTATTTTTAATTGTGTACATAAAGAAAGAGAGAGAGAGAGAGACAGAGAGAGAGAGAGAGAGCGAGAGAGAGAGAGAGACAAAGGCACGTACACACACGAGTATAGTATCCTCTGGAACTAGAGTTACAGGTGAACTCTACTAAAGAGGTTCTTTCCCACAGGGTCATCGTCCAACCCCCAAAATGTACACTTTAAAGGGATAAACTGTACGTGTCTTTTCCTCATATCCCCAAGCATCATCTTCTGAATAATTCTGTTCTTCACAGTGAAGATTTGCAATCTTTTCTAATACTAAAAATATTCTGCAATAACATAAAAAAATGAACATAAATAAATGAACATATGAAACATATGGGTTTATACTACTTGCCTATGATCCCTACCCTTTTGGAGGCAGAGGCAGGAGGATATCTGTGAGTTCAAGTCCAACATGATCTACATAAAGACCTTGTTGTCTTAGGGAAAGGGAGGGAGAGAAGGGAGGGAGGGAAAGAGGGAGGGAAGGGAGGGGAAGACAGGCAGAGGGGAGGAGAGGGGGAAGGAAGGAATGGAGAAGGGAGGGAAGGAAGGAGGAAAGAATCAAGGATGGAATGGGAAGGGAGAGAGAGAGGGAGAGGATAGAAGGGGGAAGGAAGGAAGGGAGGGAGGGAGGGAAATGGGAGAGGGGGAAGGGGAAAGTGAAGAGTGGGAAGGGGAAAGGGGGAATTAGATGAATATTTCTGAAAACAACAAATCATGATCAACTAGCAGCAAATCATATATTAAGATTTGCCCTTGAAGCTATTTCTACCTTTGAGATGTACTGTTTTGCCCCTTTTAGAGATCCAGTGTTCTTACAGACTGCATGTGTCTTCATGCCAGGCATACAGGTAAGCTAAAGGAATAGAAGGCTGAAGCTGATCCTCTATCCACCAGTGCCATGGCTCTAGTACAGGTGGCTAGAACAAACAGAAGCTCCCCCTTCTCCAAGTCTGTAGAGAATCAGCTGCTAGTCCATGAAGCCAGCAGCCTGACAGGTCACAGTAGGGAGCAAAGAAAAACTAATCTAATCTGATACATCTGCATCTAATACAAGCTCTGATGAGAAGGCCAGAAAACCATTACAGAATTTGAACTGTTGGCTATTAAAGGTTTCCATAGACGTATCGTGTGCTTCCCCTTTTCCTACGTAAAACATGAGTGACAGATAAGTTCCAGTTACATATGAATATTACACGTGTTTCTCTGTGGTTTAGGCTGGTGACAAACGCAGGACAAGAAGCAAAGTAGAAGCATTTTGCATCAAATACATGGCATTATATAAATACTTAAAGTGATATAAATTTCCAAGGCTTCAAGTTATTTCTGTTAAACTATCTATAACTTTTAAGAGGAAATAAATGATTGACTTTCTTGTATCAAGTCCACCACACAACAAGCAGTTATCAATGTAATTCATATAGCTATCATTTGAACATTTTTGTTTGTTTATTTGCTTTTTGGGACATGGTTTCTATGTGTACCCCTGGCTGTCCTGGAACTCACTCTGTAGACCAGGCTGGCCTCGAACTCAGAAATCCACCTACCTCTGCCTCCCAAGTGCTGGGATTAAAGGGGTGTGCCACCACTGCCCAGCCATTTGAACATTTTTATAATCCTCTTTTTTTGTTTTTGGAAATGATGCTCCCCTGTAGAGGTCAGGCAGGTTTCAGACCCACATCTCCCTACCTAAGCCTCCTAATATGTCGGTTTTACCCATGTCAGTTTGTTAGAATCACATAACAATTGGGCTAGATAAGTAGTATTTGTTTCATTGGATAAGCCAGTAAACTATAAAGGCTATTCAAGTCAAGTCTTCTCAAACTTACAGTACACACAGACACACAGACACACACACACATATACATACACACACACACACACACACACACACACACAAATCATTCAAGAACATGTCAAAACACAGTCTCAGGTGACTCCATCTACCCTGGTGGGTCTGGGAAGTCTGCTGAAAATAACAGTTAAGTGTCGCACAGGTGGTCTGTCCCTCACCCAAGTCACAAAAGATACTGCTTTTAGCTAACACGGCTCAACTTTCAAGCAAAGTAAAGCTCCACTGTTTTCTCCCTACACATCGATACTCTCAAGGCATGCGGGCCTCCAAGAAAAACCCAAAATAAGTGTAAAACTTTATATTCCGTTAAATACCCCTAGCACCAAATTCCGGTAGAAACTATTGGTGGCAGGTGCCCAAGTTCTAAAAAATGTAAAAATGGAGCAAGAAGTACATCAGAAGTCCTTTTCTGTGAAAGGTGGGAAAGATCGCTATTACATTCCTTAAAATTCCTCCCTTGTCGTTTGAATACTATTGTACTTTACTGAGTGGAAGACCAGGCAAGTACAGGTTCCAGAACATAAAGAAAACTCCAGACAAAAACATGAGCCTGTTTATAGAGCACAGCCTGCGCATACAATGAAGGAACACAATTACCCATTCACTTCTTCTTCACTGGGAGTTACATCCAGGGCCTCATGCATGTTAACAAGCGATCTAGCGATGAACAATAGGTCTCCAGCCCCATAGTATACACTGTTAAAAGGATGGATTTTACGGTATGTGGCTCTCTCTGCTTTTAAAGGAGGAAAAAACAGAACCTGGGAAAATTGCAAGCCCTGACATTTACCAACGATTTTAAACTTCCAAAACATTTTGTATCAGTTTTTAGTTTGGGTTTTGTTTTTGTTTTTAGTTTATTTATTTTTATTTTCTGTGCATTGGTGTTTTGTCTGCGTGTCTGTCTGTACATGGGTGTTAAATCCTGCAGTTACAGACAGTTGTGAACTGCCATATGGGTGCTGCAAATTGAACTCGGGTCTTTTGGAAGAGCAGTCAGTGCACTTAACCACTGAGCCATCTCTCCAGCTGTATTCTTATTAGAGCCTCCAGGTAGATTAAGAAATGCCTTTTGGTATTCCCATCGAGTTCTAGACTGTCTACCTTTCTGTGGGATGAATCAGCAGAGACACTACCAATGACTCAGATGCAAATGGCATGGGAATGGGGACAGTACATACACTGAAGCCACTTAGGACACTGGGCTTGCTATGTACTAAGAACAGTTCCTAAGTGACCGGGATTTATAAGGTTTACTAAGTAGAACATGCCCCATGCAGGGTTCAGCAAATATGCTGAATAACTGCTGTCTCTCTCAACGGTACTCCTGCCAAAGTGCTCTCTACATTAAAGGATCCTCTGGCCTCACCTTGCAGGCATGAGTTCAAATACTGCAGTAGCAACACAATCTTGACAGGAAAAAAAAATATGACATTTGAGTAGTAGTAAAGTATAGATTTTTAAACTGCTAACAAAAAATCAATTTTGTAATTTTTTTCACTTTGATAGCACCCTGGTGTTAAACACCTTCTGAAGCAAGCTAGAGCGGATCAGAAAGCCATCTCTGAGCCTACAAATTTGGCTTAATTTCTATTCAACTCCAAACTTCACAGGCTTTCTCTTTCAAATGCCTAACTATCAGTGACAACTTTAATAAAACACGAAGATAAGGAAATATGCTAAATAATACAAGGTTAATTCCTTAAAAGTCCATTTTCCTTTCCCACATAGACACATATTAAACTACTGCCCTGTCACTGCAGGCTCGCCCCCCCCCCCCAGCTTTTTTTAAAAGATGTATTCCTTTTATTTATATAAGTACACTGTAACTGTCTTCAGATACCCCAGAAGAGGGCATCAGATTCCCTTACAGATGGTTGTGAGCCACCATGTGGTTGCTAGGAATTGAACTCGGGATCTTTGGAAGAGCAGTCGGTGCTCTTAAGCACTGAGCCACCTCTCCAGCCACCTGCGTGCATTCCTTTTTAATCCATATATCATGACTGTCATGTTTATATCTATATAATCTTAAGCACGTAAAGTCTAAGCCTCTCCTTTCTACCCTGGCAGTGGGGATGGGGAATAACTACCGAACAGTGCCACACTGACCTTTAAGCACTTCAGCCCTGCACTACACAGGTAAAAGGTTTAAAGAGACGTTGGCTTTTCACATAAAGCCTTCAGTGCTACCCTTAGCTAGGAAAGAGTCCTGTTTTCTGTGGTAACTGTCTTCAGGCAGTGCCTGTTTCGTAAAACAGAGTAGATAGACCACTGTCTGAGAAGCCTTCAATGCTGCTGCCTCTTTGGAAGTCCGTGTAGCACTGAGGGATGAAGCCACACTCGTCCTTCTTGCCACATTCATTTCCTTCCTATACTTGGGAGTATCAGTGGACCATGCCTGTGTTCTAGCCGCTTCTATACCCCCAGACCACGACCCGGTGGCTCTTAACCCTGACTCACATTGGAACTTCATGGGGAATTTATAAAAATATTAAGGCCTGGGCTCCATTCCCAAAGCCATTAAATCACATGGGAGTGGGAGTGGAGGGCAGGAAGGGCCAAGAATCAGCAAGGGGGAGCATTTATTTTTAAGTTCCGCACATGATAGCAACAGGCTGCCAAAGTTAAGAACCACAACTCTTTGACACTTAAAAATATTGCATGTGTGCGCAAATGTCCACGAGAATGTGTGGATGGATTTGTGTGCACGGAAGTCAGCGTGGCCCAACCCAAGAGCCTCATCCTCAAGTTGGTCCCAACACAATCCTCTCTTCCCTCTAGACATAAAGCATGCCAATAAATACCAACAGTGGGCTGTGGTCCCTTGCTTTTACACTAGTAACTCAGGGCTAAGTCTTACCCTCCTTCCCAGAGTCCAGCCTTGCTCTCTCCAAATCTATACCGCTTTATTCTCGTTTTGCCCAGTTTCCTTACACAACACAATGAATACAGGTGTGTAATGATTACCTGTCTAGTTTGAAAAACACAAAATAGTAGCAGGTAGCATACCATTTCCTAATTATCTCACTTACAGCTAGTTACTACCACTCTGGAAAGGTAGAAAATGGTAAAAGTCAGAGGAAATTTTAAAAAACTCCAATTAATGAAAACTATGCCTCGTTAAAGGATATCTGGAAATGTTACACTCCCTCCCTCCCACAGTATCTGCCTTGTGCTCTGGCCCTCATCGGGTGGTTTTAACCTGTTTCCTCAAAGCAATATAACTAAGACAACAAAATAATAAAGTTAGCTAGCACTCATCACACGGATGTTTAATCAGCATACGTTGGGGGGAGGATTGGGATGGGGAGCAGGCTGGTTTCACTTTTTATTCCAGGCTGGCGCCAGCCACAGGGAGATCTGCCTGTCTCTGCCTCTGTGGTGGGATCGAAGACCTACACAACCACCACGGCCAACAATACGGACTTCTTGAAGGAACAGTGTTTTTCAACCTCTGAAAAAGGCCCTCTAGGCACATTGCAGGGTAATGGGGAAATAAACTTGGTTGGGCATATTGTGTGAACGAATGCAAGTGTCACTCAGACAGTAGACAAAATATATCTTTGTTTCACTACTGACAGGTGGGTGGTACCTAAGAAGTTTATAAAATACAGCTTACTAGAACAGGAGTGTTAAACTACGCAGCCCACAAAAACCCTTCAGCAAGTGGATTTCACTGTTCACCTAAAAGAAATGGCATACCATTCTAAGTCAGCAAGGACCTGAGAGACAGGAAAATGGTTCTTCCGCTTCAACATTCTGCCATATATATTCCACAGCTGGTAAAACCATCTAGTAAATAAATAAATAAATAAATAGATAGATAGATAGATAGATAGATAAAAAGTAGGTCTAAAATTCTAAAACTCAGGGAAAGAGACAGTGGAGGAGAAGTATGCCTGCTAATTAGATACTGTGGTAAAATATGGCTTTGTTTTGTTGGGTCCTCCAGCTTGAAATGGAGCCATGGTTACCAGTAAAAGAAAGCAATCCGCAATTCCCTATTCAATAAAAAAGGTTCAAATTCCACAGACAAAAAAAAAAAAAAAAAATGGTACCCTGGGTTGTTTGTTTTTAAGGAAGATTAAATTTAGGAGTTGCCAACACCCAAACGAAAAACATTCCAGAGTATTAGGCTCAATTACAGTGGGGAGCCATCCACATTCCCCGCACTAGACTCTCACTCAGAGGAGGACCCACTAACAAAAGATGTTTCTTACCCTCTCACAAGATACATCCTACTCATTTTTCCTGTTTTTTTTTTTCAGAGTAATTAAAAAAAAATACATAATTTTAGCACAAGCAGCCAGACCAAAAAAATGAAGTTTCACATCTGCCAACATATTTCCCAAAATAAGAGCCCTGTCAGATGAACCCTGAAAGAAGAGTGAACATGACAAGTTCTTTTATGTGGACCATAAGCTCCTTTTAAAAATAAAGCTGAGGAATGCAGCTTTCCAAAAGCTTTGTCTTCAATTCCCCTTAACTTTCATATTTTTACATTAAAAAAAAAGAAGAAGAAACCTGGAAATTTGATTACCATTCTTATGAATTCCTTTGAAAGCAACTTTAATGAGTAACAGATATCTCGAATAAGTGGTAAGCCACTAGGACAATTGTTCTGGCTGATAAAAAAAAAATCTCTGAGACCTTCACATAAAAGTACAAAAATATATCCTACAGAGACACACTGATTCTCTGGGTATGAAAATCATATTAATACTTTAAATTATGATTCTAATATACTCATTACTACAAACTACCTAAACCTACAATTAAAGTTAGTAAATTGGTCGGGTTAGGCATGGAGACAGACTCCCCAACCCATAGTCCTGACTGGTCTCCAACACCCTGTCTTCCTGTCTCAGCCTCACAGGGCTGGAATCACAGATATGAGGCTTGATGTCTGGCTTTTAATGTGGTTTTACGTTTTGTTTTGTTGTTTTGTTTTGTTTTATTTAAGCAGTGCTGGGGATCAAACACTGGGCCTTAATGCGTGCTAAGCAAATGCTCTACTACTGAGCTCCAGTCCCAGCCCAAAGTTAGTAAATATTTTAACAGCCCTTTAATGAATAATAAGGCCAAGAATTAAAAAAGTCGTGGGTGGAGAGTTAAAAACTAAAAAGCCATCGAGTAAAAGATGTGGCTTCCTCGGGTGAAACACAGTGGTCAAACCACTTCCCCCAAACAGTTTTGGAATTGCTTCCTTTCAGGTACGGGGAGGTACGATCATACACTTGGTTGAATATCTTCTCTAATAGATGACTCTTGCTGCCTGAAGAAATGTTTAATGACATAACAAATACATACACACACAAAACAAACAAACAAACAAAACCCAAAAGAGCACACACCTCCCACAAATGTTTTCCCGATTGTTCAAGACTGCATTGAGTTCCTGAACCTCCAGAACTTAGCAGCTACAGCATCTCTGCTGTCCAAAACATTGCTAGAGTGGGATGGGGGTAGGGGTGATGCATGATGCTACAGTACAGACTTTTACTCGGGTTTACTGAGAGATAACCCTGTCTTAGAGATTGCTAAGGCTACGCTTTCTTTACAGGTGCTTTTCCTTGTAAACACTGCTAGGGAAGTGGAGATAAAACAACCTGATAGCCCGAGAAGGACACGTGGGAAACCAGAAGACGTCATCGCCTCCAAGAATCGATTTTCCTAACACACAGACACACACACACACACACACACACACACACACACACACACAGAGAGAGAGAGAGAGAGAGAGAGAGAGACAGAGAGAGACAGAGAGAGAGAGAGACAGAGAGAGACAGAGACAGAGAGACAGAGACAGAAGGACAGAGAGAGACAGAGACAGAGATACAGAGACAGACAGGGACAGACAGAGAGACAGAAGTCTAGGCTGCCAAATCGTGGGGAAGACCAACTGCCTATCATTCTAAAGCAATAACCCGGTTCCAGGCACGGAAAAAGAGCACATGTTCAACTAATCTGGGTCGGGGGAACTCCCCAGCAATCATTTGCTCCAAGTAAAACTCCATCCCCGTTGCAAAGACTGGAAGGCAACTCCGGGCCCCTGACCGAGGGAGCTCCCTGGTGGAAGACACTGGAGGCGGCCCGGAGCCCCGCACCGGCCCGCCCCGCCCGGCTCACCTCCGCCGCGGGGATGTTGACCACGCCGGTGGAGCGGCGCTTCTCCCGCAGCTTCCTCTTCTCGATCTGCCCCTTGCCTTTCCTGGCGCTGGGCCCTGAGCTGCGGCCCTTCTCCGGGGCGCTATCCGGCTCCTCCTCATCCCCCCGGGACCCGGGCGCTCCCGCGGCCGCAGCGGCGCTAGGGCACTCGTCCTCCGCCCGCCGGTAGCCGGGAGCCGCGCGGGGCAGAGCGGACGAGCCGTGAGCACAGTTCAGGGCGCCGGGCCCGGGGGCGGCAGGTGCAGTCGCACCCGCGGGGCCGTGGTTGAGTTCCGAGGTCCCGGCGGCCGGGGTCGGGGCCACCGATCCCGCCGGGGACTTGGCGGCTGGATCCCCGCTGCTCGAAGCCGGGCCCGCGGGGTTCTGCTTGGCGCGCATCTTCTCGCGCTTCGCCTTCCACTCCTCCAGGAAGTCCGTGGTGCTGCCGCCGCTCCGGTAGCCGCCGGTCGCCATGTTCCCAGAGGGGCCGGCGGGGGCGCCCCTCACGCCGCGACTCCCGACTCCCGCCGCGGCCGCCTGCTGCCCGGGGGAGCGAGAATGCGATGGGGACGGCGCGGGGCGAGCGCGCTGCCCGACCGACGCTCTGCAAGGAAGCACACGGGGCGGGGGACGGGGGTCGCGGCGTCAGGTCCCCGGGGCGGCCGCGGGACAGCGATCGCCGCGCCCACGGCGTGCCCGCGCGTCCCAGCCGCCAAGTTCGCAGGGCGCACCTCCGCAGTGCACCCCGAGAACTCCGACCCCGGGGGAGGAAGAGAGAGACAGGCCCCACCCTCGCCGCCCGCCCCGCGCCACCCAGGTCCCGGACCCCGCACCGGGACACCCGCGCCGCTGCCACCTGTGTGCACAGCTCCCCGGGACTCCCATTCCCGCGGGCCTGAGCTCCGCGCCGCGAACGCCTCCATTCCGAGACGGGACGCGGAGCCCCCAGCCGGCTGGAACCGGAGGGGACGTGTCCAGCGGAGAGGGGATCTGTGCCAGAGTCTCGTGTGGGCGGCCGGGAGAGAGCCCCTTACCTCCGAGAAGTTTTAGGTGGGACGAGGCGCGGCGCGGGGAATCGGGGTGGTCCAGGTGAGCCGGAGCGCCCGGGACGCGCGCGACCAGCCGCGGCAAACTCGCCGGCCGGAGCTCGGGGGCAGTCCCTGGCTGGAGGGAGGGAGCGAGCGAGGGGCGGAGGGGGGCGGGAGCCGAGCGGGGCCGAAGCGGGGCGGAAAGGGCCGAGTCCGGGCGGCCAGAAAGAGGGCCCGGGTGGGAGGGAGTGCCGCCGAAGCCACGCCCTCCGCGCTCAGGTGCGCGGAGCCACGCCCCTCCCGCCGCCCCGACTCCTCCCTCCCGGGGCGCGGCTGGCCCGCTCGCCTCGGGACACCTCCTCCCCAGGCGCGCCACTTCGCAGAGGGCGGCCTTCCAGCTCCTCGGATTCCAAGGCGGGATCGGCTGATCCACGCCCCTCTCCTCACTCCTCTTCTCCCGCCTCTCCGGTCTCCCACCACTCTTCCTTTTAAGTACAAGACCGTCTTATTCTAGGGTGAAAGTTGTGATTCGCCGGAGGAAAAGTGCTAACCAGCTAGGGATGATTCAGGACCTGGTTCGCCAGGGTGGGGAAATACCCACACGGTCCCTTTCCCCTCGCCGCCCTCCTCCTTTCCAGATGCAAGGGGGGGTGGGGTGGTGGCAGGTAGGAGACTGAGAAACCCAGCAAGGCCCTTCAAAAGCAGCGAGTGTTGTGGTAAAAAGGGAGTTAGCTAAAAGGAGAGGCTAAAATGATCGATGAATTATCAAGAGTTTGGTATTCTTTCAAACTCTTGTTGGCAAGTCATCCCTTTCTCATGCACGCTGTCTCTACACCGCTTAAAGACGGATTTAGCAGCAAATCTCCCCACCAACGTCAAAAAGCCGAATAGTCTCTGTTTTTCCATCTTTACTATGCCCAGGGATGAGTCCATCCTTACCTGCGATCATGGCTGAGGGGACTTATCTCTCACATCCATGCAATATCAGAGTGCATCATTTTCAGGGGCTATGAAACCATGCCTTTGTTTCCCAGACAGTAAGAGTCACAGTAAGGCACACAGGCTGACCTAACAAATCCTCGTCGTTTTGCTTAGGTGATACAGTGTAGGTAAGGAAGCAGCAGGTAACACGCCAAGCAATGGGCACAGGCAATAATGACTCACAGTCTTGCATTTCTCAGAAGTAGTTCTGGCCTTTGGTCTGCCTGTTGGGCTGGACATACGGTTAGCTTGGAGAAGGCTTAGAAAGTTGCTTGGTAAAAGGCCTCTCCCCAACCCCACTAGAGAAGATAAAAAAAAAAAAAAAAAAAAAAAAAACAGGCTAACTGTGAGCCTCACTGGTACCAACTTAGATATGCTGTGTAGGTTTCTCGGCCTTCTTTTCTGAGGCAAGATGGAGCCTGGCTATATATTATGTTCACACTCGTGTGTTACTTACCTGAGTATGCGCGCTTGGAAGGATTGTACACCGCGCTAGAAAGAGGACAGGCTCAGCCTGGATACACATATGTAAATTACCACACCGATCTTTCGTGTATGTTTAAATTCTCTGAATTCAGTAGCTTTCTTTACTATGAAATATAGTACCACGTACTTTAAAGCTGTTTTAAGAGTTGACTCTGATTGTGGTGTGCTTGATTCAAGGACTACTTCTGATAATAAGATTTCAAACAATCCTAGGTTTCTGTGTGGGAAGTAAAAGAAAGGAGAAAAAGACAAGGTAAGGAATATATATTAACTTGAAAACAATATACCTTGAACAAACAAGGGTAACACTTATAAATACAAATTTATCTCTTAATCATCTCTGAGTCAGGAGTGCTGGCTTGCTTGGCTTTGGGTAAGTTGCTTAACTTCTGTGCCTCTGTTTACCTGCATATAAAATGGGATAATGATACTTCCTCCATCGTAAGAGCATTGTGAAAGTGCCTCAGGTCCTTAGATAAAAGGTAATCTGTGGGAACCAGAGCAGTTACGAGTCTATAAAGTGCCCAGGGAATCGTGGATGAAAGAGATTATTAAGGTACAAAGCACTCCATTTTGTTATTGTTATCGCTTATTATACCCTTTGTCGTGACTTTGGCATTCTTAGTATTCCCAAAGATGCATTGCACAACCAGGCTCCTTCCAAGTTAGAGCAAAGTATCTAGCTGAGTCAAGCCTCAATGGCAAGATGTTTGCATATCATCTGTATGTACCGACTTCTGGTGAAATAATCCTCAAAGGCTGGGAGCTGGGTTTCTTAGCCTCCACACTATTGACATTTGGGGCTGGGTGGATCTTTGTTCCGAAGTTTGCTTCATTCATTGTAGTAGGGCTTAGCATCCGCTTGGACTTTGGTCTTCCTCACACTAGAAGCATCCACCACCCACTCTGTGGCATCTCCAAATGCTCCTAGCCAACAGTAAAACCCTCTGAGTTGGCCCTAACATCACTCACTTTAATGAACCACTTGTACTTAGTAAGAGAGGAGAATATGATAATGCTAACAAAAGATGCAAGATCTTATTTGAAAGTGTCAAAGTGAAAAAATTATAAATACTAACCCTTATGTATATTTTCCAGACTGTAGACCAGTCGTATCATGAACTAACCTATTTGTATGTGTCGAAATAATGAATAGTGTATTGGGGAAATAATCACTTTTTTTTTTTACTTCAGTGCAAATATCTCTAGAATGTATAGTTTGTCCCCAAATCAAAATAATAGACAAGGAAAATGTGAAAGTTGAATATTTCAGTTCTACAAGGATTGTAACAAGTGACAGCAATTCCCCTTACCTTCCCCACCACACATACTGAAACAACAATAAACTCTCCATTCTGTCTGACAGTACAAACTTTGTACTCATTGTTTAAGTATGCTTACCTTGTCTTCTACTTTTTGGTTTGTCCTTTTTTTTTTTTTTTGAGAGAAATGAGTTCTCTCAGACTATCCATGCATATGTTTTTTGTTTTGTTTTGTTCTTTACTCTTAAACCCACAACTGTATTTGTATCATGATTCCTCCTGAATACCCATCCCATGTTTGTAGAGTTATGACAACACGCCATGACCTTGGGCTATGTGGTGTACTATTATTTCACTTCTTTCATTTTTGCAACTTCATTTCCTTGTTATAAAACTATTCCTTGGCAGTAAAAGCTCGCTTTCATTTTCTTTTTCAATTACTGGTGTATTTTTCTATATGCTGCTTATAAGTTAACGCCCAAATTTTCCTCTTCTTGATGCACTTTAGAACGTTGGCTAATTTATTGTCTTTGTTTTGCTTTTTCATGGGTAGTGTGACTCCTGAGTCTAAGTGTGGCTGCAATGCTGGTGTCAGAGCACTCAGGATTCAACTTCTGTGGACTAGGAAATTTCCAGCAGTCCTCTCACAGAGTCTGGTAAGACAGGCTCCTTGCTACAAGCCCTGTAGAAGTTTCTTGATTTTTCTTTCATTCTTTCTTTCTTTTTCTTTTCTATTTTTTCTTTTCTTTCTTTTTTTGTTTTAGTTTTTGTTGGTTTTTTGTGTTGGTTGGTTTTAGTTTTGTTTTTGAGACAGGGTTTCTCTGTGTAGCCTTGACTGTCCTCGAACTCACATGATCAGACAAAGCTAGCCTTGAATTCAGAGGTCTGCCTCCGGAATGCTGGGATTAAAGGCATGCACCACCATATGATTCTCAACTAACCCGGATACCTCACGGAGGTTTATACCATTGCTTCCAATTTTATCTCTGTGTGTATGATGTATGTGTGCATGGTCACACATGCATTCATGTGGGTGAGTGTGTCCACTTGTCACACGTGGACGTCAGAGAAGACCCTCAAGTATCAGTATATACCTTACACCTTGTTTTAGACAGGATCTCTTCATTTTTTACCACTTGGTATAAAAGTATTTCTTGGGGGTTTTCTACAACAGCCTTGTTCCATCAAATGTGGACATGTCTACACCTGCTTTAGCCCATTTTAGCTCCCGAATAAAGACACAGACCACATAATTTATCAACAAACTGCAAGGCTAGGCTGGGCAGGTTCTAAGCTAGTCTAACCCTCCAAGGCCACCTGTTTCCCAGCCACACGGTCCTTTACCTTCAGTCCGAGTCTTCCCTGGCTCCCTCTGGTCCATGTGTGTCCTCATGGAGACTTCCTTGGCAACCTGCTAGTAACAACTCCTCCATGGTCCCTCCACACTTTCCTCTCCTTGTGATCCTTCTCTACCCTCTGATCTCCTTTGGGATCCCTTACCACCACCGAGATCAGAAGTCCCACCCTATTCTCCTCTGCCCAGCTAGTTGGCTGATCAGCTCTTTTATTAACCAATCAGAGGTGATGGAAAACAATTTTTCCATAACATAGAGACTGGAGATGATTGAGCACGCCATTATCCCAAGCAAACTGATGTCTGGGCATTGAAATTAGAATCTGAATACACAGGGCACAAAATCGTCCTCCAATAGCTTGGACCCACTCTCATTGGCCCTTGATATTTCAGGGTCTTTCATTTCTCTGCCTCCCCACCTTGCTGCAAGAGTACTGATTTTACAACCACCTCATCTGGCTTTATGTGTTCAGAAGGGAAGGCGGGTTTCCAACTTAGTTCCTCGTGTCTCTTCTGTGCTTTACCCACTGAGCAATCTTCCCAACCTATGTTTCCAATTTCTGAACCTCCCTTCAGGGAGCTGCAAGACAAAGATCATCAATCATGTTGCCTTTGTCTCCTGCCCAGCCTTAGAATTCACCTTTTCCTGATGAAGTCTGTCTGTTTCCATCTAGCATCAGCCAACCCTTTGTTCTTAAGCCCATCCTCATTTGACTGTTCCAGCATTTACTTTGGATTTATAGCATGACAAGAGGAAGGAAAGGTGAATGTGTGTGTTTAATCTGTTGTGCTTAATAGGAAGTCTGGTTCATCTATTTCATAGATTTCCACATACTTGGAAATCTTCGTATTGAGTCTAGATCAATCTTTTTTGTTTGTTTGTTTGTTTGTTTGTTTGTTTGTTTGAGACAGGGGTTCTCTGTATAGCCCTGGCTGTCCTGGAACTCATTCTGTAGACCAGGCTGGCCTCAAACTCAGAAATCCATCTGCCTCTGCCTCTCAAGTGCTGGGATTAAAGGTGTGTACCACCACTGCCTGGCTTAGATCAATCTTTTTCCTTCCTCATCGAACTACATCAAAAGTCCATACTGACTAGTGATGATTAATACTATAACAAAGAATTTCACAAAATGTTTTAGTTTCTTACACACACACACACACCCCTACTCACCACAGAACATTATAGCACAGGCCAAAGTAATGATTACACCCAAAGACCAACTTGAATAACCAATAAGGTTTTTTTTTGGGGGGGGGGGGGCGCTGCTACCAGGACTATGGGCCAGGATAGTTACAGGAGCAGAGATAACTCAGAAAAGCAGCTACATCACCAAAAAGCCCATACAAGTCCAAGAGGAGAGTCACAAAAGTTGTATCCCTGGAGCTCCTAGCATAGCATGTGGGTAGCTCAACAGTCCCAGAGTTTCTTTGCTCCACAGACAGCTCTCTCCATCTTAACATCAGTTGACTATCAATGTGAATCTCCCCTTCCATGCTATTTCATGTACAATGAATCAGAGGCAGAAACTCTTTGAGTACTGTACCCTACTGTACTAGCTGGTTTTGTGTGTCAACTTGACACAGGCTGGAGTTATCACAGAGAAGGGAGTTTCAGTTGGGGAAGTGCCTCCATGAGATCCAGCTGTGGGGCATTTTCTCAATTAGTGACCAAAGGGTAGGTCCCCTTGTGGGTGGTGCCATCTCTGGGCTGGAAGTCTTGGGTTCTATGAGAGCAGGCTGAGCAAGCCAGGGGAAGCAAGCCAGTAAGGAACATCCCTCCATGGCCTCTGCATCAGCTTCTGCTTCCTGACCTGCTTGAGTTCCAGCTCTGACTTCCTCTGGTGATAAACAGCAATGTGGAAGTAAGCCAAATAAACCCTTTCCTCCCCAACTTGCTTCTTGGTCATGATGTTTGTGCAGGAATAGAAACCCTGACTAAGACACCTACCATACCCTTTTAGAGAATAAAGTTCCCCAGACTCCAAGACCCAAACTTGTCAGTGTTATATTTCTGAGTCCCCATGTTCTGAAAGGGTTGTCCCCTGTTGCTGCTGTCACTACTGTTATATCCACTCTTGCCGTTTTCTCATAATTTTCCAATGGTCTTTCCTTCCTCCTACTCCGCTTATGGACTCACTACTTGTCAAAATTATCAGCAAGCTTCATGTTGACAAACCCAGCACTTACATCATTTTCAAATTCCCACTTGGCTTTGCTTCATTGTTTGGCAGTATGATTCTTTCCTTCTTTCAGCTTTCCCTTTTGTAATTTAATCACCAAAAGAATGTTTAGTTTCTCCACCAACTTCACCAAGGTACGCTCTTCATCTTTTCTACCCAATCCTCTTCTGCTTAGGCTCCAGAAGCCCGAGTCAACCCACAAGATAGTTATTATTCTTGTTCCTATTTTCCTCCAGCAACATTCTCCCTAGACGATTCCATGGAATCTCGTGGTTTTAGAAATCACTGCCAAATTAATGCCTTAAAGTAACCTTTTCTCCCTAAATTCTAGACTTCCGTGATCTATTTCCCTGGGTGACATTTCCAAGTAGCTGTCTAAGCATCCTCCCAAAGTGAAAATTTGACTAAGCAAACATCTCCATCCTCTTCTCAATCTGATCCAACCCTACTCCTCTCCCTTGTTTTCCTTATTTTTATAGAGTTGCCATCAATCCAGTGGTTCAACCAAAAGCCCCAAAGGCTCCCTTGCTTCTTGTGTTTCCCTTACCACCTAAATCCATTGTGTCATCCTCTCAGCCATCATTTCAAAATTCAATCCTTAGAGCAACCAGAATGATCTTCTCCAAATATAACCAGATGTGCAGGCCCCCTCAAGAATCCTTTCCTTGTATTTACTCCCACAAATACTCTATGTCGTCAGTTGTGGCTCAGGCCAGTGGCATCCTTCATCAGCATCCGTGTGGTACTTGTTCAGCAGGCATGCAGAAAGCAAAGGAATGGAGCCATGGAAGCTTCCACTGAGATGTCAGAGTGTGGGAGGCAAGGCAGAATCTTGCTGCTGAGCTGGAACCCAGGCAGACAGTGCCTGATGAGTAATGAATGCCTTGTGAAACTATGGGCATGGTGAGATAAAGGGTACCCCCCTTTTGTGCCATGCCCACCCTGACCAGCAGGAATAAAACGCAGGACAACAGGTTCCTTCTCAAGGCAGTTTACTCAGGATTCTGATGCAGCTTACAGGCCCCGAGCCCTTCCTGGGTGAAGTTTATATCCCTCGCAGGTGGCCCATGAACTGAAGCCACGTGTCACCTCTCCATAGATCCCATTCATATGCACGAGATCAGGCCATCAGGCAGAACAACCCTCATACCAAATAAGGTCTTGTTTATCTCAAGGAGCACTTGCTGGCAAGTGGAAGCCAGCGCCATCTTTAAGGTGCTGCACGCCTCGGCTCTCCACACCCTTTATACTCATATGGTAGACTGTTAGGAAGAGCTGCCAGTATCAGTGTGAGAGAGCAACCATGTGTGCAGAAACTAGCAGAGCCATAGGATCAAGGCCTGCAATGTTTGGGGCTACCACTTACTGCGCCGTGCACAAGACTGAGCTACGAGTACACGTTGTCTGCCTTGCTGGGTTTTGATGTTACTGTTGGAGTTACCATTCTGTTGCTGTGAAGAGACACCTTGACCAAGGCAAATCTTATAAACTCTTCTATTGAAGGCTTGCTGACAGCTTTAGTGGCTTAGTCCTTGATCATCATGGCAGGAGGAGACAAGCATGGAGCTGGAGCAGTAGCTAAGGGCTTTACCTGCCCTGATCCTCAGGTTGATTTACATACCCTGATCCCAAACAGTTCCACTCACTCATGACTAAGTATTCAATAGATGACCCAATGGGGGACGTTCTCATTCAAACCTCCACACTTAGTTTGAGCTAATCGCACCCCCCCCATTTTTTTCTATTTATCCATTTTCCCTATTGGAACAGGAATGTTTATTCTGTCGCCATCCTGCCTTGCAAGAAACTAACTTGATTCTTTTACATCACAGGGGATTCCATCTGAGTTTTCCTTGAGGCCCAGAGGAGACATAGGACTTAGACTTTTGACTGATGATGGAAGAGTTAAGACTCTGGGATGGTTGAGGGTAGAGTGACTATATTTTGCATTGAGAAATGACCATGAAGCTTAGAGGTTCAGGATGAATATAATGATTTGGATTTGAGTTGTCCCCTAAAGATTCATGTGTTGGAGGTATGGTCCATCTTGTAGTGATGTGTAAGATGACAGGGACTTTAGTGAGAAATCATTAAGTCCCTTGCACATGAATGTGAACTTGCAAACTCTTTGGCTTGCTGTTTGGTTTGAAAATTGTGGTAGTTTGAATATGATTGGCCCGTGGGAACTGGCACTGTTAAGAGGTGTGGCCTTGTTTGGAGTAGGTGTGGCTTTTACAGTGTAGATGGACTTTGAGGACTTCTAAGCTCAAGGGGAGAGAGGTCCTTGGTCCCATGAAGGCCTGATAGATGCCCCAGTGTAGGGGAATTGAGGGCGAGGAGGTGGGAGTGGGTGAGTGGGAGGGTGGAGGAATGCTCATAGAAGCAGGGGAAGGAAGGATGTGATAGGGTGTTTCCGGGAGGGAGGGAAACCGGGAAAGGGGATAACATTTGAGATGTAAATAAAGAAAATATCCAATTAAAAAAAAAAAAAAAGAGGGAATTGTGAGGCAAGTAGGGTTGTAGTTAAGAACAGGAACTTAAACATGCCCCTTCCCACCAAGTCATGCGACCTTGGAGAGCATTCTTAAATTCTTGGTCAAATCATTTACCCTATGGGATTATTGAGAATATTACATGAGATTCAGCCTCTAGATTGTGTTATTGAAGAAACTACTGAACATACACATGTTACATATGTGTGTGTATTCTTGTCAGTAAAAAAACAAATTTTAATGAAGTTGAAAGAGTACCTTCCACCTTGTAATTCTTCAGCCTAAAGAAAAAAATATGGATGACTAAGAGATAGCTGAGAAAGATACAGTATCTTAAGACATACTTCAACCAGACCAAGAAGTCAGTCATGAAGAAATAAAAAGATAGCAGAGTGGGAGGTAAGAATTCAATGGCATATTGTATAAAGAAAAATTATTCAGAATACCAGGGGAATTATGACAACTTACTAAGAAAAAAGATAACCACAAAAATGAATATTCCACTCAAGCATTCAAATCAACAGGAAAAGATGATCAAAAAGAAATGGCCCAATACACCAGAAGACATCTCCTTACACTCTCTGTATTGACACAGTTCAGGTCTGATATTGCCAATGGTGGTGTGAAGTCAGAGGGGAATGGTTAGTGCCAAGTCAAAATTGATCCAATAGTTTTAAGGAAATTTGTCAATGAAGATGCGACTTCCCACAACACTGTTTTTGTTTGTTTGTTTGGTTTGGTTTGGTTTGGGTTTTTTGTTTGTTTGTTTGTTTGTTTTGTTTTTTTTGTTTTTTTTTTTTTTTGGTTTTTCAAGACAGGGTTTCTCTGTGTAGCCCTGGTTGTCCTGGAACTCACTCTGTAGACCAGGCTGGCCTCGAACTCAGAAATTCGCCTGCCTCTGCCTCCCAAGTGCTGGGATTGAAAGCGTGTGCCACCACCGCCCAGCCACAACACTGTTTTTGCTTCTAGGCATCTACTCTAGAGACATCCTGACTCCTGCGTGTGCTTTGTGAAACTAACAGTAACTGAAATTGTGGGAAAACTATCAATAATCCAGTCAAATAGACTTATAGGCCATAGTATTTTCTCGCAGGCTTTTGCAGGCTAAGGCAGGAGGATGGTGAGTTTGAGGGTGAACTGGGATTACATAGCTACATCCTATCTCAAAATAGCAAAAGAAAGTATAATCAATTATAGTTTCTCTTTAACATAATAGGATGTTTTATAGCACCTCAAAATTAAAAACAAAAACAAAAACAAAAACAAAAAACTAACAAACAGAAACATTCTCAGGCTGGGAATGGTAGCACCTGCCCCTAAAGTCACCATTCCCAGAGGCAATAGCAAATAGATATCTAGGAGTTCAAGGCCAACCTGGTCTACACACAGAGTTCCCAGCTAGCCAGGACTATATAGTAAGACTGCCTGGAAAAACAAAACAAAACAGTTTTTACATGCTGAAGCGATGGCTTAGCAGGTAAAACACAGCTCTTGCAGAGGGCTGTACTCTGGTTTCTAGGGCTTCATCAGGTGGCTCAGGACTGCCTGCCACTCCAGCTCTGGGCAACTGACCTCGTCCTCTGCACCCTGAGGGAGCCTGCATTCAATCCACTTATTCACACACAGGCACACAGAGGCACATAGTTAAGACTAATGGAGAGCAGAAGCACTGACGTACGGAAAACTTGGAAAACAATAACAGAGACTGTTGGCCAGCATGTACTTCGGTAACACAATTTAAGATGTGTTAATTACTCCGCAGAACAGATGAAGGGGAAAAGTATAAGGGCCACATGGTGCCTGGCATGGGTTTTTCTTGAATGCTATACTGGAAAGCAAACTGAGGCCTTGCACACTGGGTTCTGCCATAGCTCCATCCCCAGACCCAATAAAAACCCACTGGCTACTCAAGTTGGACTTTGGGTGAAAGAAATCATTACTTTGGTTTGTGTGATAACTTTTAGTGGGGTGTGTGTGTGTGTGTGTCTGTGTGTGTGTGTGTGTGTGTGTGTGTGTGTGTGTTGGAAATATTCTAGAACTTAAAATAAAGTTTGAAGGAACATATCTGGACAGAGAGTATTCTTTCCATAAGGAATGTTTGGTTTTTAAAATGACTGCAACTTTAACCAACTTGGATATGCCCCAAGTTGTCATGAGGCAGCTTTACCCCCGCCCCCACCCCCACCCCCCTATCCTTGACAAGTAAAATCTCTGCAAAGTTGGAAGGAACCGAGTGAAACCATGTGCCCTGGAAATGTTTAAAATGGTTTGTGGCTTGGAGCAAAACAAGGGAACGGAAGCCAGGCCAGTTGAAAGTCCCCACCCCCTTTAGCATCACTGATCTTTACCCCCCATGTCACTGATCTTGCTACTAAGGTCTAGAAACAGATCTCAGAACTGCTTCTTGGGACTTTGCCTGGACAGGCAAAAAGCTGGATGAAACTTCCTGTGTCTTTTTAGCAGACATAATCCTCATCCTTTATTTGTGTTCCAATACTATTGCCCTGCAGGAACTCTTCCAACTTTTCTGAAATCTTTTTTTTTGTTTTGAAACTTGACAAATCATGTTGTACCCCTTTGTATAGGAGCAAAACTTTGTGCAGATGTTGTCAACACAGAAGGAGCCTGTAGAAACTCTTGGATGAGCCACTTGCTGAGGACGGTCCTCACGCCGCTGTGGCTCCTTGTCCTCTTCCACAGACAGAGCTTGGGCTCTGCAGCAATTCTGACTGAGTCCCATCTGCTACTGTAGAAGTCATGAACTTCATGACAGCCCAGTCCCAGATTCAGTGTTTCAGAGAAATTTTGCCTAGGGTAAAAAGGCAGACTAGAAAGACGCACAGTGTCCAGCCTTTCCATGAGATAGAGCTTCAGATCTTTGATAGAACTTTGGGAGCAGGTAGTCAGGGAAACCTGTTTAAAACAGGTTTTGGGACACATCCCTGTTTGCTAGACAGTCAAGAGTTTTTGCTTCTGAGAGCTAAGGTAAATCTTCTTATCCTGGGTCCTATGCAGATGCTACTGAGGAGTCCATAGTGTTTCTGTGGATCAATCGCCATTTCAAAAGCATAGGAGACATAACATTTCCTTTCAGGAAGTATTTTCTCTGGCCCAAATCCCAGGATTCTCACTAGCTCCTCTGCGAGCAGAAATCTTCACCACCTAAAAAACAAAACAAAACAAAACTACACCACTGAATTCAGTCCAGTGTTTCTTCCACCCAGTTAAACGTAAAATTAAAGAATCAATTCATCATCCTTTTTGACCACAACCACCAACAAAAAATCTTCAAAGCTATATCCTTCACCAAGGCATACTCACAAGAGTGAAGCAGCTGTGAAGTCATTTCAAGTTGTGTGGACATTGGATTGACTTGCACAAATCAAAGCTTCTCACCGTTGTCTAATGCCAACTAGATAGCACTATAATAACATAACCGATCTGATCTGGGCAAATCAGATATCAGTCTCCACCATCGTTGATGAACTACTGAGTACGATTAAAAGTCGGGTTTTATTTTTTAACATGCTTGAATTAAAATTTCTAAAGGTAATATTTTTTTCATAATATTTTTATACATTATTTTATAGATTATGAACCTGGAGCACTCTCATTTCTCAGTCCTCTCAGGTCCACCCTTATGATCTACCCTCAAAAAAGAATAAGGAGGAGGAAGAAGAAGAGGAGGAGGAGGAAGAGGAGAAGGAGAAGCAGAAGGAGAAGAGAGAGAAGAAGAAAAAGAAGAAGAAGAAGAAGAAGAAGAGGAAGAAGAAGAAGAGGAAGAAGAAGAGGAAGAAGAAGAGGAAGAAGAAGAAGA
>JADRCD010232319.1:7202-37020 GCA_019843815.1 Montemys delectorum
CTCTCTCTCTCTCTGTCTCTCTCTCTCTCTGTCTCTCTCTCTCTCTCTCTCTGTCTCTCTCTCTCTCTCTCTGTCTGTCTTTGTCTCTCTCTCTCTCTCTCTCTCTCTCTCTCTCTCTCTCTCTCTCTCTCTCAATCTCTCTCTCAATATCTCCCCAACTTTGCCTGTCTCTGTGTGTACCTCTACCTCTTTGTCCCTACAGCATTTCACCCTGAAGTAGTTCTCCATGTAATGAGTTTCTTAAAGCACAGTCAGTTACAGTAGTTTGCTTCCAACCAAAGAAAAAACTTCCAGACTCTTCATGTCAGAGCCTAGAATAGACAGAAGACCCCTCTTGGCTCTTCTCTTGATACAACAGATACTTTACAAGATTTAAGGAGACAGAAGCCTCACATTAAAGGAAAAGAGTGTAAAGGCCTAAGTGGTCATATGCAGTCAACTTCGGGACCTGTGACACAGCATGGAATGATAGAGTGTCACTAGATGACATGATAACTGAGTGCTAAATGACAAAAGAAACCTGAAGTGCAGATACCTTCTGAGAGCAGACCATACTAGACCAAGGGACTAAAATGTACCTGACTAACAAGTGATTGTGTATTTAAGAAAAGGGTGACTACACGGATGGCTAGAACTTATGGACCCAGAAACAAATTTTAAAAGGTAGATAAGAAAGTAGAATTAATAAAATCCAGACATGAATTTCAATGTTATTCTTAGTATGAACAAAGGCACTGGAAGTTGTGGGAAATACAATGAATTGTTCAATATCTGAAGGATCACTGAAAACTTTAATCAGTACTTGGTCTAGACATGACAGGTAAGACATACCCATAAAATCATGACAGCTTATTTGCTTCAGTTAGACTTGCAGAATGGAAATACCAGTTAATATGCCAATGCTCATGAGGGGAATTTCATAAAGCCTTACTCTTAGATGAAAAGCTACAGGCAGTCAATGGCTACAAAGAGAGAAGGAAAATCAATTTTCTCTAGGGATGAGCTCCCTGATAGATTATCTGGTCAACCCTATATACATGTACACATGACTAACACTAAATAGATTCAGTAGGATTTCTGCAGGCATGTACATGTGTGTATAATAATTATTATTATTTATATCTTGTTATATATAATCATATAGAGTTACATATCTATGTAGATAAATGCAAAAATAATAAAGAGAAAATAAATTTGGGAGTGAATGCAGGTACATGGAAGCAGTTGGAGGGAGAGGTGCAGAAATGGTGTTTATACAATACTCGAGTATGAAATTCTTAAAATATAAAAAAATGAAAAAGAATGCAGGTAGAGAGCAGAAAGAGGTCTTCAGTGAAAGTAGGAGGTAATGAAAACTTGTACTAGGGTCATTGCATGAGGAGTAGACTTGGAATGAACCCAAGGGGAGATAAACAAACTTGGGCTTGAATAAATTAAGCATGGAGCACTGAAAGTATGTACAGGTGCTTAGGCATAGATACAAGCATACATATGGATATAGAAATAGGTCCACACAGATCTAGGATGAAAGATGCTATAGTGATTATGACATAGATATGCAGATAAAGCTATATATAAAAATAGACTAGAAATGTATCTCAAACTAACA
Source organism: Montemys delectorum (assembly GCA_019843815.1). Taxonomy (NCBI): domain Eukaryota; kingdom Metazoa; phylum Chordata; class Mammalia; order Rodentia; family Muridae; genus Montemys; species Montemys delectorum. Next base: position 8,812 of record JADRCD010232319.1, read on the forward strand.
GAATATAGTACATTTAATATATATATATATACATATATATATATATATATGATAGATAGATAGATAGATAGATAGATAGATAGATAGATAGACAGACAGACAAATAGATTTAAGTAAAGATCAAGATAATGATCTGAACAGAAGTAGATACTCACACAAAGACATGGGTACATTTGAAATGAAAGCACTAATCTGTTAATACATTTGGTAAGAGACTAAAGATGATGTCAGAAATTGGATGTAAGCAGAGTTGGTTTTATGGAAATTCTGAGTGTTGTTCCATTAAAGGAGAAGACAGACTCAGAAACAGCCCTGAACTCTGAACTACAGGAAAGTGAATGCCTCATCTCTGTGGATACCTCTCCATATCACCCCCACATGAACATCCCCACTGTTCCTTCCTTTTATCTGGCATTCCTTACTTCTGCACTATTTTTTTTTTTGTTTTTTTGTTTTTTTTGTTTTTTGAGACAGGGTTTTTCTGTATAGCCCTGGCTGTCCCTGGAACTCACTCTGTGGACCAGGGTGGCCTCGAACTCAGAAATCCACCTGCCTCTGCCTCCCAAGAGCTGGGATTAAAGGCATGCACCACCACTGCCCAGTTACTTCTGCACTATTCTGATGGCAGGGCATTCATAATCATTGGAATAAGAAAAGCCTGTAATTCACCCAGGTGGCTGCCAAGTACAAGATGTATGCTGCAGGCAAATTATCTCAGCTCTTGAAGCTTCTGTTATTCACCTTCAAGTAAATAGCAAGGGCTGCTATGAAAATTAAAAGCATTAAATGTACAAGATGTTATTAACATTATATCCAGAATCCACTAGGGCTCACACGATTGTAGGCCCCTTTTCATTATCTTCTCAAATCTCTTAAAACTTGCTTTTTATTCAAGATCCACTCTTTCTTTGATGACGCATGAAGCTTTTTTTCAATCATCTCCAGACTTGATTACATCAATGCAGAAAAACTGTTAAAATATGGCATACTTGTATTTTAATATATTTGTTACAAATAATTGGTTTTATTATAATGGTGATACATAAACTATAAATTTAATGGATACAGTAATTCACTGTTCCATTTATCTTCCATTTTTCTTTAATGTCTGCACAGAATGGAGTGCTCTGTAAGTACAATGAAAATACAAACAGGTTAATGCCCATTATTTTTCCTTGTGGTGTATAAATCTGTTCTAGTATTGAAAGTCCTGTGAAAAACAGACTTTCATAAATTATTGAAATAAATAAAAAGTTATAAAGAAGGGTTATAAAGTTGAAAGGGAGATAGGTTGGAGGAAACCTTGGAAGAATTGAAGAGGAAGAGCAAAACGTGGGTATGATCAAGACTTATTCTCTATATGCCTGAAATTCTTAAAAAATAAATAAAACATTAAATAGAAAAACTAATATAGTAAGTCCCATTATGTATTTTTAACTAAATAAGATGATGATTGTGAAAGATATTTTATTCTTATTATTTTCATGTAGGTTAAATTCAATAGCATTTTAAATGTGAAAATGCAGTTTTCTGTGACGAACACATAATTTTGTTATTAATTCACCTGAAAGATACTCAACATCTACAAACTCATATTGATGTCTTAGAGTCCTAAGTGAATTGTATTATATCAAAACATCTAGAAATACTGAAAGTTTTTCAGTCTTCCTGATATAAAATTTACCTCTTTTAATGCTACCTCTTGAGACAGGTATGTATATTGGTTTCTTAATGTATTTGTTACAAGTAATTTGTTTTATTCAAGTAAAGTTGCACACTAAAATAAAGTCTTGTTGGAGATGACTCTGGTGGTATAGTACTTAACACATGACAACTTGAATTGAAATCTGCAGAAACCATGTAAAAAGCCATATGTAGGAGCACTTGTTTGTAACTCGTTAAGGTGGAAAGGGAAGGCACAGCACAGAGACAGTAATATTCTTACTTTTCATTGGCCAGATGGCCTAACTGAACTGATGAACCCCAAGTTCAGTGAGAGAGAATCAATCTCAAAAAATAATGTGGGAGGAATCTTGAAAGTTGCCCAAAGTCAGCCCTTTATCTCCACACATATAGATAGACACACATGTGTGCATGTGTATACACATACACACACACACACACACATACTCACACACACTCATATACACATACACAGCCTTGCTCTTTAGTCTATTTGTGACAATAAACACATTCTGATATTTTTGTATTTTATAAAGACCTGCTCCCCAAAGTGAGACCTCTTCCTCTCACTACAAACTTCTAACCCTTCAAGCTTTAACTTTCAAATTTCATCAAATGTGCCCCTTGATAGAAAGAGAAAGCCTCTTCTGAATCTTCACACTTTTTATAAAGTTAATTCTGTATCCAAATACACTTCATTTTCCAATTATTTTTCTCATTTCATATCACTATTTCCAGTAACTCAATAATCATGCTAAGAATCATTCATTTTAATAATTTTGTGTAATAATCTTTTTTTTCTGAGACAGGGTCTTACAAAGATTCCCAGACTGGTCTAAAATTCACTCTTCTGTTGCTTTAGTCTTTAGACTTCTGGGACTACATGCGTGTGCCAGTTACTGATATTTGGAAACAGATCACTTCATCTCCCTCAGTATTCCCAGAGTAATGGTTTTCTGACATTCTTTGCAGTGCTCTCCTTCCTCCTCGTAACACTCTGACTAATGAGCAATAGAACATGACATTTAGGAAAAGATAATCCTGGGGTCAAATAGTACCTTGACAAATTTATTCATCAACTTATCAAGTTAAATGCCATAGATCCATGGGTCTCAATTTGTAGGTCACAACCCTTTTGGAAGTTGAATGATCCTTTCATAGAGGTCACCTATGGCCACTGGAAAACACAGATATTTATATTACACTTCATAACAGCAGCAAAATGACAGTTATGATATGGCAATGAAAATAATTTCAGGGTTGGGTATCACCACTACATGAAGAACTGAATTAATGGATCATAGCATTCAGAAGGTTGAGAACTACTGCCACAGTTAATGTTAGATGTTGGAAGTAATAAAATAGTAGTAGTGGTATCATATAAACTTAAAATGAAACAATTACCAAGTGATGAAGGGAGTCTCATATCACTATTTTTCCAAATATATTTGTTCCATAGAATTAAAGACACTTGTCAAAACGTATGTATGTGAAGCAACCCTGTCTATGACTCATTGGGATAGAGTTTGTTGGTGTAAAATGTAGGATCCCTGATTCAACAGGAAGAGATTTGCCTTGCTCTCAAGCTCAGCAAATTTAAGAAAATTCACTATAGTGCTCATAAAAAGAAATAATACTGAAGCCTTCAAGAAAGTAGTCAAGGAATGTAATAATGAGGCAACATTCTGCGATTAGTTGAGGAGACCAAACGACGGTTTGTTGGATAGTCGAAGGAGCCAGAAGTGGGCTTCGGACAGTGCTGAGATGCACAGGCTGTGATTTACCCTTTCAGAATATCCAGGCAGATAGTAGGACCTTTACTGAAACAGGGACTAGAAGAGAAGATAGGACGAAGAATAGGAATTTGTATCATTGGTAAAGATTGTCAGTAAAGGTTTGGTCTACAGAAAATTGATACGGTAAAATATGATGGGCTAGTGGTATATTACATTCCAGTAGGCAACAAGAACAACATCAAGAAACCTGATAAAACAAAAACATAGGTCAAATTTTTGAGAGGTGTTAAGGTTAACAATAGCGATATGGGTTTGTGCAGATATATTGTAGGATATGGTATATCAGAGAGTCTAGTTGTGAATTATGTTACAGAAAATATTAGAGATGATCACAGTGTCACATTTGTTAAAAATCAAATGAAATTGGAACTAAAACAATACTCATGGTATTTATAAAGTACATCTGAGTGTGGTATCACATGAATAGTTTCAGTCCTGCCAGGATTCTACACTGAGAGCCTGTCTCAAAATAAATAAATAGATCAGGTAGATAGATAAATTGATAAGTTGGAAGGGAAGCACCGATGTGGTTGTAGAAAATAGGTAGAATATAAAAGGTTTCTTAGTATGATGATCCATAGTATATATCTAGTTTGTAAGCAGACTCCTATAACAAAATACCTATGAAAAATTGGTTTCCTCATTAAGGGAAGACTGTACAATATCTTCTTGAGTAAATCATGTAAGAGTTAATCAATGTAGACTTCTAAAACAGAATCTACCTCCTAGTATATACTCGAAAAATTTTGAAAGTGGTATTTTTTTTTACCATTGATTGATTGATTGATTGATTGATTGCATGTCCATGTGTGTTATGAAATATGTGAGGGCAACTTGTGGGAAGAAGTTCTCTTTTTCCACCATATGGATTTGTGAGATTAAACTCAGGTCATTAGGCTGGCAGCAAATGCCTTTACAAACTGATCTGTCTGGATATCCATGTGAGGTTTCTTTCTTAGTTTTACATTAACCCAGAATTAATTCACTTCAGTTTATATGGTCTAAGAGCAAAGAATGAATTTTGTGAAGATAGTTACTCTTTTTCTTAGTTGCTTACTTTTGATGGGGTAATGCTTTAATGCACATTGTGTTTGTAAAATAATTCTTGAAAAAATGTACTGCAATGACTTAAATGCATTAGCCTAGAGGCAGACTTAATCCCCCATTAAAACAGTTTGGGGGAAGTGTTTTATAATGAGAGCTACAATACTGAGCCTCAGAGAGGTCATTAGAACCAGTAAAGATTGAAAGAAATACCAATGTTAAAGAGAATGACATGTATATCCATCATCAACTTCTATAAGTTTGAAAACTGAAGTCTTTATTCATATATAGGAATATTATTTTTAGACATTGCTTTATACAGAGTTGACAGTATTCTATATAGGCATTAAAAATTGGTAAAGATAATGAACCATTGATACCTAAACACTGAGCAGTCTATGAAGAAAAGAAAGCAGATGTAATACTTGGTTATACTGATGGCAGCATGGCAAGAATTGTCTTCTATTAGTGAGATGAATGGAATTTAAAATATGTTGACTAAGAGAATACTGTTACTGTTAAGGGTGTTAGCTGGTTAAGCTATAACCCACATTCATGTGACTCATCTCCTCAGGAATTCATACTCCCAGGGTGACTAGCTAGACTTTTAATTAGAAAACTCTGATATCTCTAAATAAATTATGGAAACTTACTACATGCCACAGTGCCTATAATTAATAATATTGTATTGTATAATTAAAATCTGCTTTTAATAAATGACAGTAGTAAAGGGGTGGAAGAAAACATTGGAGATGTGTATGTTTGTGGTTTTGAAGGTTGGGATGATTTCTTGAGTACATGTTTATCTACACACTTATAGAGATATAGAAACATACATTAAATAGGTATGGTTCTTTTATAACTTTGAAAATAATTATTCAATTATTATTTCTGTGAAGTATAGAGTAAATTTGTGCCCAGGTATATGTGTAAGTTCAGAGAATGTCATTGGGATTCTTATCTTTTCCTAGACGTTACTGAGGCAAGATTTCTCTGGTTTCTGCTATACAGCATACTCCTGGTATTGCCCTCAAGCTTTTGGGTGATTCTTGCATCTCCATCTACCATTTCCTCTGGGAAGCGCTAAGATTCTGAAACCATTCATTGCTCAAGTTTTTCACAAAAGCATTTTACATTCAAATCTCTAGAGTGAAGAATGGCTACTTCTAAACAATTTGTTGCCAATTGTCTAGCTTATTGCATAATTTTCTACTGCCTGATTCTGTATTTGATGCCATTAGATATAGATTATAATAGAAAACATGGTACCTCATGGTATACATAACATTATACTGATAGGCAGGTTTGGAAATTGACAAGTTGTTCCCCACCCCACCCCCATAATACACTCTTTAGGGCAGAAAATTCTAGTAGAAATATATGTACAAATCTGTGTAATATTTACATTATATCTTCATTGCATGTTTTAGTAACACTGATTAACTTAGAGATGCTTTGCAATGGTATAGTCCTTCTCACAGAGCATCGAGAGAGGAAACTCAATATGGCATGATTCTGGATCTGTTCTAAATGGATTTGACGGGAGCACCAATTAACTGTCTGTCTTTAACTTTGCAAGTGGAGAGCAGGTTTGGGGCCAAGGCAACTTCAGGTTTCACTTCTGTACTAGAAAATCAACATTAGTGACTAAATGGAACATGTCCACTTGTCTACTTGATGTTGAAACCTGGCAGAAAAGAACAGAGAGTTAATAGCAAAATAAGTGTGATTCTACTAAGGTCCTGAGACTGTTGCTTTTTGTTTTTATTTTTCTCCTTGCCCACATTTTATGACACCTGAACACGAACCACTGTTAAGACCTTTAATATTGTCATAGGTCCAGAATATTCTAAGCTCAACCAGCTTGGACTTGCTTCTCTTTTCTTTACACCCTCATTTTCTGACACATTCTCATGGATATTAGCTAAAGAATACTTTTAATAGAGGCTGTGACTTTTTATATAAAATCATATAATTTAATAGGGTAGGAGAGGAAAACTAATTTTTTCACAAGACATTATTATAAATGCTCCTGTAAAGCTCTTCTTCCTCATTGCAGATGATCCATGACAGAGCCTAGAGTTAGCCAGAGGCATAAATGCACACATTTAGGAAAAGGGTTCACATTACGCATCAATACTTCTTGTCACTTTTAAACTGCAAGGGGAGAATCTCCTTTTGATGCATGGAAAGTCTTTGGTATAGTAGTAGACAAAAGGGCTAAATGCAGGCACAGACACAGAGAATGGCTGAGAAGATCCAACTTCAAGGAACACTTAAATACTTAGGTTTTCAGTGAATTCTTAATGCTCTGCACAGGTCCAAAGTTGTTTGCAGAGTGTGAAGCAGAATACAGACCCTGGCTGGGATTTGCAAGACACATGTATCAGTTTAGCTTTAGATTGTTGCTTCAGTGTGTTCCTTGTATTTTCTTCCCTCATTGAGGTTTAGAGAAGTTTCTAGCAGTCTAGTCCTTCCTACAAAGAAATAATAACAAATGCCACCTTCCTGGATAATCTTTTCAATGGGTTTCTCGTGACAGGATTATCAGAATCCCTTCTCTTGCTACAGGATTCTGAATCAGCAAAATTTCAGCTTTATTGCATGATAAGAATTGATTGGTTCACGTCTAGGATGGGATGACCAGCCTCTGACACTGTTTTCAGTTTGGATTTTAAATCTGGCGAGCCTTCAGAATATGACTAGTACACCAAAGAATCTCTCCTCCTGAAACACCTCAGTGCCGGCTGCTTTTCTCTAGCCATTGCCTCTGAGCTTCCAGAAGACATGACTAATGATTTTGAATTACAGTGTCCTGGTGACTTGTCAGTGACAGATAGAAACAAGAGACTCCTAAACTGGTCACGTCTTCACCAGCTCCGGAATTGGTTTCTTCTTAGCCATTCATAATCAAGATTCAACACTGTTTTAGCTACTTTTAAATCTCTAGATAACCTCTTTTAGACAGACAGCTGTTAGAAATTGAAAGAGGAGCCTGCAATATGGAGGAATGTACAATTGCTTTGATAAATGAAGCTGGGCTTCAAGGTACCAAGGGAATATAGTTCAAAGACAAAAGGAAAACACAAAGAAGCAACTCACAGGGGCCCTCATTTGTTTCATTTATGAAAATCTCTCCCTTCCAGAAGTGGGATTTCTCTCTTCTGTAAAAATGCTCTCTCTGAAAACTCTGGTTGCTTTCTGGACTCTGTCTCTCTGTGTTTCTATATGTCTCTCTCTCCCTCTCTCCTTCATTCCTTCCCTCACCCCCCTCCCCTCTGTGCCAGTGTATTTGTGTTTGAGAGAGGTGGAGAGAGAGATAGAGAGGAAGAGAGAGAGGAAGAGGGAGAGGCCATATTTTACCTCCTCTTTATCCTCTGGCGATCACTTTGGGCTATAATCGAAGCTTTTTTCCCTACTCCCTTTGAACATGTAAAAACTGTTAAGGAAGGTACACTAATACAGTGTGTATTTGCTGTTCTGGCTGCTGGTCATCTCTGGGAGCTTTCCAGAAGTCCCAGTATTTCTTTTCATTGATTAGAATGGGGACAGCACTGTAATTCACTCATTCCCCACACAACAGCTAAAGGCTGCTGAAACCTTAGAAACATTGCAGGCTGGTTTGGCCAAGTCTTTTCTCCCCAGCTCATTGTGAAGGACAGTAATTGAGCATTTGACTTAATCAGATTCTTTGTCTTGGAACTTTGAATCTCAGCAAGAGAGATTTAAGATCCAAAAACACAAACAATGTTCATTTATCCCAACCATACTATCTTGCTATCCTGGCTGAATAGTTGTCCTGTCCTGATTGCCCCTGTTCTGTTTGGAACTTTGTGTGTGTGATCTTGTTTTCTAGTGTGTACATTTATTTCAGGAGACACCCAATATCTTTCCAGTAAATTTACTTTTGCTTACATTGTTCACAACAGGCTTTTATTGTTGCAGCCCAAAACAAACAAAACAATACAAAAAAGGCCGAGGGATATATCCATTGTGAACCATTTCAGAGATGAGGTTAATTAAGTATGAACACAGACTCTTGTCATGATGCATTTCCTCAGGGGCCAGAGCTAGTTTTAACCCTGAATATCCATTGTGAGGTAACTTTAATGAAACTTCTAAATATTGATCACACCTTTTGTCAACAAAATGTACTGGATACTCACTGTGTGGCTCCTTCCAGATGGGAACAGAGTGAAAGACAAAGCAAACAAAAAAATGCATTCGTGAAAGTTTCCTAACTAGTATAAGAGGCTGAGATGGATAGGGCTGCGAATATGGCTCACAGCAGTTGCCTTTCACGAAAAAAAACTAAGGTTCCATCCCTAATACTAGATTCAAATAATAATTCTTTTTTACTTTTATTTTTATTTTTTATTGGATATTTTCTTTATTTACATTTCAAATGTTATCCCCTTTCCCAGTTTCTCTCCCTCCTGGAAACATCCTATCACATCCTCCCTTCCCCTGATTCTATGAGGGTGTTCCTTCACTCATCCACTGACTCCCACCTCCACACCTTTGATTCCCCTAGAATGAAGCATTCATAGGACCAAGGACCTCTGCTTCCATTGGTGCATGACAAAGCCATCCTCTGCTACATATGCAGCTGGAGCCATGTGTACTCCTTTGTTGATAGCTTAGTCCCTGGGTGTTCTGGGGAGGTCTGGTTGGTTGATGATATTGTTGTTTTTCCCATGGAGTTACAAACCCCTTCAACTCCTTCAGTGCCTTCTCTAAGTCCTCTATTAGGGATCCCACACTCAGTCCAATTGTTGACTGCTAACATCCTCCTATGTATTTGTAAGGCTCTGGAAGGGCCTCTCAGAAGACAGCCATATCAGGCTCCTTTCAGCAAGCACTTCTTGGCATCTACAATAGTGTGCAGGTTTGGTAACTATATATGGGATGAATCCCCAGGAGGGGGGGACAGTCTCTGGGTGGCCTTTCCTTAGGTCTCTGCTCTACACTTTATCTCCAGATTTGCTCCTGTGAGTATTTTGTTCTCCTTCTAAGAACGACTGAAGCACCCACCCTTTGGTACTCGATCTTATTGAGCTTCATGTGGTCTGTGAATTGTATCCTGGTTAACTAGAGATTTTGGGATAATATCCACTTATCACTGAGTGTATACCATGTGTTTTCTTTTGTGATTGGGTTACCTCACTCAGGATGATATTTTCTAGTTCCATTCATTTGCCTAAGATTTTCTTTTTTTTTTAATTAGATATTTTCATTATTTACATGTAAATTTCTCCTTTCCCAGTTTCCCCTCCAAAAAACAAACAAACAAAAGCAAGAACAAACCCCTGTTGCCTCCCCCTTCCCCATGCCTGCCACCCCACCCTCTCCCACTTATTGGCCCTGGCATTCCCCTAGACTGGGGCACAAAACCTTCACAAGGCCAAGGTCCTTTCCTCCTATTGATGATCGAATTTGCAATCCTCTACTATACACATGCTGCCAGAACATTCAGTCCCACCATGTATAGTCCTTCATTGGTGGTTGGGTCCCTGGGAGCTCTGAGGGTACTAGTTAGTTCATATTGTTGTTTATCCTAAGGGGCTGCAAACCCTTCAGCTCCATAGATCCTTTCTCTAACTCCTTCATTGGGGACCATGTACTCAGTTCAATGAATGGCTGTGAGCCTCTACATCTGTACTAGTCAGGTTCTGTCAGAGCCTCCCAGGAGATAGCTATATTTAGGTTGACTTGTCCTTCCTTCAGTCTCTACTTCGTAGTTAATCTCTGCCACTCCTTCTGTGGGTATTTGGTTCCCCCTTTTAAGAAGGAATGAAATGTCCACCTTTTGGTCTTTCTTCTTCTTAAGTTTCTTGTGGTTTGTGGGTTGTTCTTCCTGTATTCCAAAATTCTGGGCTAATAATGACTTATCAGAGAATGCATACCATGTGTGTTCTTTTGTGATTGGGTTACCTCACTCAGGATGATACTCTCCAGATCCATCCATTTCCCTAAGAATTTCAAATATTCATTGTTTTTAATAGCTGAGTAGTACTCCACTGTGTAGATGTACCACAGTTTCTGTATCCATTCCTCTGTTGAGGGACATCTGAGTTGTTTCCAGTTTCTGACTATTACAAATAAGGCTGCTATGAACATGGTGGAGCATGTGTCCTTATTACATGTTGGAGCATCTTTGAGGTATATGCCCAGGAGTGGTGTAGCTGGGTCCTCTGGTAGAACTATGTCCAATTTCCGGAGGAACCACCACACTGATTTCCAGAGTGGTTGTACCAGTTTGCAACCCCACCAGCAGTGAAGTAGTGTTCCTCTTTCTCCACAACCTCTTTCTCTGTCACCTGAGTCTTTTATCCTAGCCAATCTGACTGGTGTGAGGTGGAATCTCAGAGTTGTTTTGGTTTGCATTTCTGTGAAAGCTAAGGATATTGAACATTTCTTTAGGTGCTTCTCAGCCATTTGGTGTTCATCAGTACAGAATTCTTTGTTTAGCTCTGTACCCCATTTTTTAATAGGGTTATTTGGTTCTCTGGAGACTAACTTCTTGAGTTCTTTGTATATATTGGATATTAGCCCTATATTCATGAAGTCATCATTTTTAATAGCTGATTAGTATTCCGTTGTGTAAATGTACCACATTTTCTGTATTCATTCCTCTGTTGAAGGACATCTGGGTTCTTTCCACCTCCTGGCTATTATAAATAAGGCCGCAATGAACATAGTAGAGCATGTATCCTTATTAGATGTTGGAGCATCTTCTAGGTGTATGCCCAGGAGTGGTATAGTTGGGTCCTCAGGTAAAATACCATGTCCAATTTTTTGAGAAACCACCAAATTGATTTTTCAGAGAACTTGACCAGCTTGCATTCATAACACAATGAAGGAGTATTCCTCTTTCTCCACATCCTCACCAGCATCTGCTGTTACCTGAGTTTTTTATTTTACCCATTCTGACTGGTGTGAGGTTTCAGGGTTGTTTTGATTTTCATTTCCCTGATGACTAAGGATGTTGAACATTTTTTAGGTGTTTCTCAGCCTTATGATATTTCTCAGTTGAAAATGTACTCCATTTTAATAGAGTTATTTGATTCTTTGAAGTCTAACTTCTTGAGTTCTTTGTATATATATTGGATATTAGCCTTCTATCAGATGTAGGATTGGTTAAAATATTTTCCCAATCTGTTTATTGTCTTTTTGTCTTATTGAAAGTATTATTTGTCTTACAGAAGCTTTGCAATTTTATGAGGTCCCATTTGTTGATTCTTGATCTTAGAGCACAAGCCATTGGTGTTCTGTTCAGGAATTTTTCCCCTATGCCCACATGTTTGAGGCTCTTCTTCACTTTCTCCTCTATAAGTTTCAGTGTAGCTGGTTTTATGTGGAGGTCCGTGATCTACTTGGACTTGAGCTTTGTACAAGAAGATAAGAATGAGTTGATTTGCATTCTTCTACAAGCTAACCACCAGTTGAACCAACACCATTTGTTTAAAAATGCTGTCTTTTTTTCATTAGATGGTTTTAGCTCTTGTGTCAAAGATCAAGTGACCATATGTTCATGGGTTCATTTCTGGGTCTTCAATTCTATTGATCTTCCTGCCTGTCTCTGTACCAATACCATACAGTTTTTATTACTATTGCTCTTGAATACAACTTGAGGTCAGGGATAGTGATTTCCCTAGAAGTTCTTTTATTGTTGAGAATAATTTTCACTATCCTGGGTTTTTTGTTATTCCAAATGAATTTTAAAATTGATCTTTCTAATTCTGTGAAGAAGTGAGTCAGAATTTTGATGGGGGATTGCATTGAATCTGTAGATTGCTTTCAGCAAGATGGCCATTTTTACTATATTAATTTGCCAATCCATGAGCACGGGAGATCTTTCCATCTTCTGAAATATCCTTCGATTTCTTTCTTCAGAGACTTGAAACTGGATCAGATAAACCATCTAAACAGTCCCATAATCCCTAAAGATATAGATGTAGTCATTAATAGTCTGTCAACCAAAAAATGTCCAGGACCAGATGGGTTCAATGGAGAATTCTATCAGACCTTTAAAGAAGACCTCATACCAATACTCTTCAAACTATTCCACAAAATAGAAACAGATGGTACACTACCCAATTCATTCTATGAAGCCACAATTATGCTTATACCTATACCACACAAAGAACAAATGAAGAAAGAGAATTTAAGACCAATCTCCCTTATGAATATTGATGCAAAAATACTCAATAAAATTCTTGCCAACCGAATCCAAGAATACATCAAAATGATCATTCACCACGATCAATTAAGCCGCATCCCAGGGATACAGGGATGGTTCCATATATAGAAATCCATCAATGTAATCCATTACATAAACAAACTTAAGTAAAAAAAAAGACCACATGATCATTTAATTAGATGCTGATGAATCATTTGACAAAATTCAGCATCCCTTCATGTTAAAAGTCTTGGAAAGGTCAGGAATTCAAGGCCCATACCTAAACATTTTAAAAGCAATATACAACAAACCAGTAGCCAACATCAAACTGAATGGAGAGAAACTTGAAGCAATCCCACTAAAATCAGGGACTAGACGAGGTTGCCTACTCTCTCCCTACCTATTCAATATTGTACTTGAAGTCCTAGCCTGAACAATTAGACAACAAAAGAAGGTCAAAAGATACAAATTGGAATGGAAGAAGTCAAAGTATTTGATATGGTCATATACTTAAATGACCCCAAAAATTCCACCAGAGAACTGCTAAAGCTGATAAACAACTTCAGCAAACTGGCTGGATATAAAATTAACTCAAACAAATCAGTAGCCTTCCTCTACTCAAAGGATAAACAGGCTGAGAAAGAAATTAGGGAAATGACACCCTTCACAATAGCCACAAATAATATTACATACCTTTGTGTGACTCTATCCCAGGAAGTAAAAGATCGATATGATAAGAAATTCAAATAATAATTCTAACAAATGTTTTCAAAATACTTCGGCATAGATATAGGATATTCTAGTATGACACAGTAGTTCAACCCTATATCTATATTGACTTAGCATATCTTATAATGTGTTCAAGAGCCTCATCACCAATATCAGTTTTTGTGGAGGGGGCTTTTGAGAAGAATGAAAAATTTTATATTGCAGATAGCTGATTTTTTAAAATACTTCTATGGTCATGTTTCTTTCTGTGCAAGTTGGCCTAAAGATCTGTATAGTTTTTTTTTTTTAAAACATCTTCCTGCCTCTATCTCTCAAATTCTTGAATTCCAGATGATTTCTTATCTATTCTAGCTAAGATAGTCTTTCTTTACACCTTTCTTTGCCATATTTATTTTTCAACCATATTTATTTTTCAAAGTAATCACTATTTAGATAGTTCTTCTCAATAAACCAAGGGCCCTCTGGTCAAAGGACCTATCATTCTTAGAACAAAAGAAATAAACATAGAGATATTTTTGGCAAAACAGATATAAAGCATATATATGATCTAGGGCCAAATATTTGTACCAAAAATCTGCCATTAAATATGGTTTTCCACAAACCTCATAAATTCTGTACTTTTATTTTACACAACATAACATGGGCTTTAATAGACATTAGTAGGCCTTATTTCTTTCAGGTGTCTACTTGAAGATAATCTGCTTGCTTGTAAACTCTTCCATACCAGACTACTGAAATGACTTAGATACCACAGTGTTTTGCCTGAAGGCCTGAGTTCAATCTCTGGATTGCATAGTAAAAGGAGAGAACTGAACTTTGCAATCCTTCATCTGACCTCCACACATATTCTGTGGTATATGTGTTCCCTAATCAATAAGTGAAACAAATAAATAACAAATTGTAAATATTTTGTGTTATAAATATGTAAGAAAATAAAAATACCATACAGGGAATAGTGTGAAAGTAGAAACTTGAAGTTGATTTTACCCCAAGATGCAATCTATCTCATAAATTAGTATACAAAAGAAATTTGTGTAGATAGGTAAACAAGAGAAATATATGCCAAAAATATCAATGGAGTTCTCTTTGCTTTGTGAAATTAGATACTTTATAGAAAATATATGTTCATCCAAAAGTGTCTACTTGATTCACACCAGAATGCATCCAATACTTGTGCCCCAGGATACATTTCTTAGTTGTTTAGGGAAACACAGTTTAGAGGGATGAGTTCATAGATACTGAAGCCAACTGTTGAGACACTCAGAATTTTGCCTAACAAGAAGCACTCTTATGAACCAGAGCCCCACCCAGATACTCTTTGACTTTCACAAATGTTATTTCTTCAGGAGTTAGTTACCATATATAAGACTTACTCTCTAATACCTTCCTCAAGATTCAATCACAGAAACTCAGGAACTCAGCACAGAAAATATTTACACTCCAGATGAAGATACAAAAGGCATAGAGTACTGAGCTGTCTCTGGTGACAGAGATTATCCCCTCCACTCAGAATCCTAAATCCTTCCCCTGGATTTGATAATGGAAGATAGGGAGCATCACAGCTCAGAGACTCATGAGATTTGGTTCACAGCTCACTGCATTGCATTGCCTTGCTATGTGGTGTGTAAATGAGTGACCATTTCTAAACAAGTGATTCCATCAGAAGTGGGGTTCATGAACTTTAATACATACTGTTGTATTGAAAATATAGGCAATGGGATTTTTATCATCACTAACTTAATACCATGAATGTAGCACTTACAAATCTTGAAGACAAAAATTCTACATGAACTGGTTGCTTTGTTAGAAACAATGGCCCAAATATAAAGAATAAACCAAGAAAATATAGCAGTACTTAATTTTATATACAGCTTCCAAAAAGGCACAGTTAACTGGGTCAGGATATTTTTGTTTGTTTGTTTGTTTAAACCTGTTCCAACCTAATAGACCTCAACCATGATCTATATAACAGTTCTATGTAAAGCACAAGACATCTCTGCCTTTACTGTACTTGAATTTGGCAGCTGCACAGCCACCTGTCATCCCTTCAAATAAGAATTTAAGTGCAGAATGTCAGAGAATCCCATGAGTATAGGTCTGGAAGCTTTTGCCCCATTCTATGACCTACCACCCCAGGGCCACCAAATCCTCACAGTGCTGTCATTGCTAACTGAAAGGAAGCATAAGACAAAATGTAGATCCCAGATGTAGAAGCTTCTTATGCATCCCCAGACTCTCTGTCAATGGCAGTAGATGACAGTATATACTTAAGCCCTATGAAGGCATTTATGGAGGTATTTGTTTAAAGTTATAAATGATATAAAAATCATGGCTTTTATTTCAAATGAATAAAATAGTTTATTTTGGAGTCAAATTTAAGTGGCCATGTCATGGGAACACTAATTCAGATTTCCCCAAATCCCATACTGCAATATGATGACCAATTCATAGTTTTTGTAGTTACAGAAAGAAAAAATCATGAACCAAAACATTTTTTAAATTGCACTGGAGAAAACACTAGGTAGATAGGATGCAGCAAACTGAGGAAAACTCTCCTATAGGCTTCAAATGCTACAGAATGACTACTTGGCTTTGGGTTTACTGGAAGCTAGTGGTGTGCTAAGTTAATGCTAACCTAAATATTTCATACAGTAGTCACAAGGATGATGACTCAGGACAAAGATAGGCAGTGAATGGCCACTGAGGGTAGTAAAGATAGCCAGAGATAATGTGAGTCTAAATATGTGTGGTGGTTTGATTAATAATGGCCTGCATAGGTTCATACATTTGAATATTTAGTCATCTGGCAGTGGTATTACTTGAGAAGAATTAGGAGGTATGTCCTTATTGGATGTAGTATTTTTGAGATTTTAAAAGCCAAATCCAGGCCCAGTGTTTTGCTCTCTTTCTGCTGTTCATAGATCTGGACATCATACTCTCAGCTATATCTCCAGCATTATGTCAGCCTATTGCTACTATGCTTCCCACAATGATGATAATGGCCTAAACCTCCGAAACTGTGAGCCAGCTCCAACTGACTTACTTCTTTTATAAGAATTGCCACGATTGTGGTGTCTCTTCACAGCCATAGAAGAGTAACCAAGACAATGCCCAATATTTTAACCTTTATCTCAACACTAAATTCTAACAAGTCAATCAGCATTTGGGAAATTTCCATGTTGGCAAAACTTTCCAGAAACTGAAGTTCACATATGAAGAAGCAACATCATAAACAACTTAAAGTTAGATGAGATGACAGTCATTTCTCTTTTTGTTCTAATCCACATTGACTTCAAGATTGTAACCAATGAATTTAAGATAACCCAGTTGAAATGCCTAGTGTAGTTAATTATTATGTTTCTTTTAAACATTCCTTATTGATTCTACTTTTTAAAAAATTAAGTTATTGGGACCAGGTTTGCAAATAGAAAATAGACTGAAGGCAGACACTAAAGGTAATTGTTGCTTTATATTAGTGTCATTAGTGCTCTGGCCTCTACTTGGTTCTAATCACCATGATCCATGCGAGGGACTCAGAGGAAACACATACAGCTTAGTATAGGCAAAAGGATGCATTGCAAATAGTAAAATGGAGCTCAGAATTGGGGTGAGAGTGGGTCAGGCCCAAAAGACCATTGCGTTAACCTTCATTTTAGGCAATTGAACCCAACTGACTCTGACAGGATCTGCTTGATTTTTCTGAATTACTCTGAAAAGCAAAAGCGTTGCTTTTCTTGTTCCTACCATTTGTTGTTCATTCTTTCCTGTACTGGCCATCCTTGGGGCATGCTTTCTAGACTCTATGTGCTTTCTCCTTCTTCTTTTGAAGGTGCTTCTAGCCCATAACTTATGCCATGTAACTGTTTGACTGACTTTCACTGCTAACCTTCCCACCTAACATAGTCTTTCCTTTCTCTGTCTTCTTCTTCAAGATGTTGTTGAAATATATACATATTGCCTGCTCTAGGGTTTTTTCTCTAAAAATGTCATGAAGTTACCCTTCATTCTATTTCCTATTGAGTATTTAAATTATTTTATTAATAAGAAAAAGAACCCTGAAAGTTGATACTAATTTTGCTAATAATCTATAACAGCCCAGAAGAGACTTCCCAAAATTTCCAGTTTAAAAAAAAAAAAAAAGTGTCTATCAATTTTTTGGTGTAGCAGAACACATCTTTAACCCCAGGCAGATTTCTCATTTCAAGAACAGCCTGGTCTACAAATCAAGGTTCAAGACAGCCAGGGCTACCCAGGGAAACCCTGCCTTGAAAACACAAGCATACTAACAAAGAAAACAAGAAAGCTCTTCAGTCCATTTGTGTCTAAATAATGGTTTTGCATTCTGAAGCACACACTGTGGTCCTGCAGGACACAGGCTTTCAGTGAAAGACTAAATGAATATACTGTGGACCACAAGGCACATGACCCATAGATGCTTAGAAAGACAACACATTTCAGACGCTTCATGAACAAACCCTGAAATAGAGAATAGAGCTTCAGATTACAATGTGAGACTTCTTCTCACCTGTCTTCTGGCAGATGGATGTATGGTGAAGCACAAAATCAGACTTACTAGAAGACCATCTTGATGAAATTTTGCCAAAAATTAGATAGCAAAGGGATGGTTCCACTCAAATGATGACTTTGGCACTCCTAGATCATGCTGTTTATTTTTGGAATCTAATCAAGTTTACTGAAATGCAGCTTCTTAACTATTTAGTATATATGAGTTCCATATGTATGAATTTTTCTGGAATTCCCGTCTTATCTTCTG
Source organism: Montemys delectorum (assembly GCA_019843815.1). Lineage (NCBI taxonomy): Eukaryota > Metazoa > Chordata > Mammalia > Rodentia > Muridae > Montemys > Montemys delectorum. Next base: position 27,020 of record JADRCD010232319.1, read on the forward strand.
GTTGGGAATTAGGAGGCTATAATTTGGACTTTTCTAGGTTACCAAACTGTGGCTTCCTATGCTTAGGCATTCTGATATCTCCAACTCCAAATAAAGGAGATTGGAATGCAGTTGCTATGGAATGTACTAATTAATTACATTTACTTTACATAATTGGCATTAGGGCTTTTTGAACAAAAATGCAAATTTATGGAAATTTGTTGAAATCTTTATGCAAAATAATATAAAAGTGGACTCCTAAATTATTGGGAAAAATAAGGTAGTTTTAATTGAAGAGCTAAAAGATTTGTACTTCGTTATATGATTACATCTAGTAAACTCAATTTCAAGGGTAAGTTCATTTACTTTTATCTAACCCGTCCATCTCTTGCTCAGTATTGTTGCTATAATTATCACCAATAAGGGACCAATCTTATTTTCTATCTTACTTTGCATCACACATTAGTTCTGTAAACAGAAATGGAATATGTTATTCTTTTGAACAGAGCCTTGTGCATTACAAATTAGGCAGAGTTGGGCCAAAGGATTGCAAAGCAGCCAATTATTGCTTATGGAAGACACAATGCAGCACCTTGCTCAATTGCTGCTTTGCAGAGGGAATGACTTGCTGTAGAACTAGCCTTTCCACAAAAGATCCTTGCAGCACAGTAAAGTAGATGGCCTTGCAATCAATAGAGAGTACCTGACAACTATGGCAAGGAACTGTGATGCTGACAAATATATAGTCAGTATTACAATAAAAAGAACACTGAGATGGCCATGACATAGCAGTGAATACTGATAAGTGATGCTTTATTTTTAAGGGCCCAGAAATATGAATATACATGGGCAAACACCAAATGACAGAAGTGAGAAATTAAACATTGTCAGGTTAAGTGGCATAGCCATTAACACACAATTAACAAGCTGGTAATTATTGGTGGACTACTCCCCCAAGTTCATAGAGATTCAATTTAATATACATTCAGTTAATCAAGAAATTAGACTGACCTCCAGATTCCAAAGGGGTATGGTAGCATCATAAGATTCAAATAATTACATTAATCTTTCAACTTTCGTATTCAATATTTTTTTTCTTGAGACAGGGTTTCTCTGTGTAGCCCTGGCTGTCCTGGAACTCACTCTGTAGACCAGGCTGGCCTTGAACTCAGAAATCCACCTGCCTCTGCTACCCAAGTGCTGGGATTAAAGGCATGTGCCACCACGCCCGGTTCAATATTATTTCTTGGATGTAGTGGGTTGTGAGTATTGGAAACAGAATGAGGATTGAAGGTGCTAGTGCTACTTCAGCCCCTCCATTTGGCTGGTTATTTCTTTAAACAAGGTTGGGATTCTATTCCAGTTAGTTTTTCCTTAGATCTTTACCACTAAGTAAAATGTAATGTGAGGTTGTCAGGGAGTATTTAAGGCTTGTCCCTTTTCTCATCAGGGATGGTGAGTGGATTGATCTTGACAAAGTGGGAGCCATGCTAACACCTCTGCTCCTCTGGAAGGAGAAGTCGCTGATGGACCAATGCCTGCTTGTAGTTTGAAGCAGAGAAATGAAAACTGTAAGTCTTAGAAATGATGACCTCAGATAGTCAGTGTTCAAGCCCCAAAGGCTGTGATCTCATTACACAGCATCTAGGTTCTTAAACCTGGTGCTGTAGTTTTCCCTATAGCCAAAATAAATTAAGAAAGAGGACAAGGTAAATGAAAATGAATTTATTTACATTTTAGTTTGACAGAGGGGAGGGGTGATATCATAGGTGATATCAAGGTTCTAGGTTCTCCTGTCCCTACACAAGCAACTGGGGAGAACGAAGGACTTGCTGCAGAAGCAGAGGTGGTTTAGCAAGTGATAATATATTCACAAGTGGGTGGGCAAAGGCAGGAACAGAGGGATCAGGAGCTCCATAGATGCCTGTACAAAGTGCTAAATTTTTCTGTTACCTATATGAGCCTCAGGGCCTATTTGCATAATGTCTGATGTTTGCCTTATTTGCATATCATGGGCTTTTCTGTACATACAATGCCTGTTACATGTAATTCCATGTTCAGCCTCATGACTCCCATGTTCATTGCATTCTTAAAGCTCCACCCAAAAATAGCTATCTTAGTACTCTACTATCATGTCCTGTATCATCTACTTTTCTGTTTGATAAAATAGCATGACTGATAAGAACTTGGGGAAGAAAGAGCTAATTTTGGCTTTTGATCTTGAGGAATGGATAAATTCTATTGTGTGGAAAGTCATGGAATGTAGAAAACCAGCAAATCCGGACACAAAACCTTGAAGCAAATCATCACCTCCTAAGAGTTTATTACGTTCATAAAACAGAACCAAATGGGTACATGATCTTATGGGATTGGCTCTTTTCAAACATTTTTGAAGTACTTCTGTGGGGCTGTGCCATTAGTCAATTTGGGGCTCAGTGAGTCTGAAATTTTTCACCTTTCTACTTTACCAACTGTGTGTGTGTGTGTGTGTGTGTGTGTGTGTGTGTTTCCATATATCTTTTGTAAGATATTGTGAAGGTATGAAAAGTGGAAACCACCACATTAGCTATGAAGAACAGAAAGGCTATTCAAGCCTGAGCTGTTTTCATATGAATGTGCAATAAGACAGGACTATGTCTATTAGTTAGTTTCTAGGGAGGATCCCCTTTTACAATCTTATGTCTATGCATAATGGAGAGTGCATATTATTGGAATCAGTGCATTGTGAGAAAGGACACACAGAACAGGAATAGAATGGGTTCATTCAATCAAAACAGAGAACCTCCCAAACTTTGCCCCTCAGTAGTTAATCCCTCCTTCCTTTCTACCCCATAATGAGAAAACTCAGACTGTAGCCTGGAGCCCATGGGGACACTTACTTCTGTGGCCTGCTGTCAGCACTGACAGTATCTTCCGCTATAATCTGCACTACCACTTTGTTCAAAATGAAGTTATCTTGCTTCTTTCACAAATCTGTGTGAGCCCTTATTTTCAATGCTTTGGATATAAGACCAAGAACCTGAAAACGCCTGACCCAGACCCCAGCCACACTAGAAACAAGGCTTGCCTAGGTTTAAATGTCCATTATGAAGTTATGTTGACTTTTAGTTGTTGATGTGATAGTATTGAGAACAGGAAACTTTAAAGAATGATTATACCACAAGGCTGGACACCCAAGGTGGCCCAGGTGTCCATTTCAATCCTGCTCTACAGTGGATAAATTATACATGAGTGGCTGTGCTGTAAAAAAGGACCCTGTTTTGAATCAGCATTCCCTGGCCCCACTTTCTCTTTCTCCACACCATGCATTCTGCCATGGTAAGATCCAATAAGAAGGCACTTGACAGATGCAGCTCTTTGATCATAAACTTCCCACTCTCTGCAACTTCAATGAATAAACGTCTTTTCTTTACAAATTACCCAGTGTGTGGTGGTCTGGGATAGTAGCAGAAAATGGGCTCAGACAGGGCTATATTAAAAGGTGTAAAGAATGAAGCTTAGAGATAATTAACGTCCTTGTTCCTAGATGAGACATATAACAAATCTGACTTAGAAGTTTGCTTCTCCTTGGTTGGTGATTGGCATCACATATTTCAAGTTAGCATTGTTGTTAGCAGCAGCAGGGTGATTATGTCTCGTTTTCTTCTTCTCTTCTTGTCTCTCTTCATTCATTATTCATCTTTAAGTTAAAGCTCTTTGGTTGGGCTGTGCAAAACTTCCAGGAGAAATGTCGTTTGCCAAAACTATGAGAGCTGCACAGTCAGAAAGGCACGTGAAAAAAAGTCTTGAGATATTGACTTCAAATGGGTGAGCATTATGGTATATAAATTAAATGCCAATAAAGTTGCTACAAAACAAACAAAAATTGTGGAATTAACTGGGAAATTGATACCAATAAAATCATCAGAATAATTACAATTTGCTTACCATTTCATTCAGAAATTCACTCAGTGTATTGTTCATTAAACATTTTATGCAACATTAGAATTATATTCTTGCATATAAATCAGTCTCCACCCTGCTACCAAAATCAGAAGGAAAAAGGCAGCTGTGTCAAATATCATTGTGCACACACACAAGGATATTGAGTCAATAGAACAGTTTTGGAATTAAGATGGAGTGGAGGTGGTTTCAGTACAGAGGGTGGGTATGCCAAGAGCATCAGCAATCATAAGAAAGGATCCTTTGGTATGATAAGTTCAGATTTTGGGTTCTACAGGGAAATAGACATTTTGGGGCTAAAACCCATGTTAGAGTTTGGAAAGACATGGGTGAAGGAGTCATCAGGATGGGGCAGGGAATATGAATTGTTCTTCAAGCAAAATACATTACAGTTCTATGGCAGGAATCTGAAGAAAAAAATTAAGTTTGGTTAAAGATATTAGTTACTTGTCTTATTTTAACAGAGTACCTAAATAAAACAACTTTTATAAAGGAAGGTTTACATTTGTTTACATTTTGAGAGAAGTCCATCATGGCAGACAAGATTGCTGGTCATATTGTATCCATAGTCAGGAAGCTGAGAATGATGAATGACATTATTCAGCCTGATTTTTCCTTTTAATCAGTCCAGATCCATAGCCTATGGAATGGTTTGCGGCTCAATAACACACTTTCCCATTTCAATCTATTCTAGACAGTCTCGTATAGGCATACCCAAAGGACTGTGTTCTAGGTGAGTATAGATCCTTTCATACTGGCAAGCAATAATAATTATTACATATGGTATTGTTGAAGGTATGGATAAATGGATATTTGAGCATGTATTTACAGAAACTGAAAACTATACAAGTCATCATAAAGTTCAGAATCTTCCCAATTGTTTTATCACATTTATGTTTTATAAATATAAATATATTATATAAATATAAATGTGTGTGAGAGTCTGTATACATGTGTGTGTGAGTCCATGTACATATGTGTGTGTGTGTGTGTGTGTGTGTTGTGTGCAGGTGGAAATGGGAGTGGAAAATGCTCATCTTTAGTATTCTTCATCATCATCCTAATTAATACGGACGGAGAAGGGAGGAGAAACAGAAGGCCAAAAATCTGGATTTTGTCCCTTAACGATTTTCTTTAGATATCTGTTATATAGATGTCATTATTACTATATGTGCTTGAAGAACAATTCATATCCCATGCTCCTTCCTGATAACTCCCTCTCCCATGCCTTTCCAAAACCTTTTCTTCCAAAATGTCTATTTCTCTCTGAAACCCAAGCTCTGATCTCATCATATCCAAAACATTACACATTTTGGAATAAAAGGCATGTTTGTTTTTTGAAAGGCTTCAAACCCCAATGCCTCATAATTTCTCATAAGGAAGCCCACAGTCTGTGTTAGCAAAGTATTATGTGTAAATACAGTTGTATCTTATCTCATAATACTGAATTCAATTTTATAAACTAGGAAATTATAAGTATTAGGTATTTCATAATAAACACTGTTTGAACTTAAAATGGATGTATTGAATCCTTCTATTTCCACCATTGAAATAGATGGGATACATTGAGGTTTAAGTTTCCTCTCAACCATATCTCTAGATAGGTTAAAGGTTTGATGACTTGCAAACTAATATTACACAGAAAGTTGACTTTTATGGAAATAATAAATGCATAAGGTAGGAAAATTATCTTTTAAATTCAGGACATTAAAAAAAGGCTTCTCCTACTCCAGTGACATTCTGATCCCTACTTTATAGCAATTGTTATAAATATCTCAGTTTTAGTGAGGAACACTGTGTAAAATATTTATGAACTTTGAACACTGACCTCTGACCTTTCATTTAAATTATAAGATACTTTTCAGTTATATCATTCTTATTTCTTCTCCTTTCAATCAAATTTCCAGCAATGCTCTAGCCTTCATATTGTCAAAGTTTATGAGACTGCATTAATTTCAACAAATAAAATTATGCAACTGACTTCACCTGAAGTTGTCTCAAAAGCTGAAACTCATTGTGTTTACCTTCAAAGTAGGTTGTCTACATGTATCTATAATAAATACTAATCTCTCCAACTTAAAAGAGATAAGTTTCCTAGTCTGAATCACTTTTTTTTCAACTGCTCATGGTAAGCCCATGTTTTTTTTTTAGCATAGCTACAAATGTGTTTTGATACATTCCTGTTCAACCATTTCAAAATGTACTAAATAGTTGCTCTATGATGAAGTCATTGGAATAACACTGTTCTTGGGACAACAGAGAGGTAGAGCATTAGAAGCTTCCTTTCTCCACTAATATTTTATGTTCTTAATTTCTAGATAATGATTGAGTTTGGGGCAAGGCTTAATCGGGTTCTGGATGTAAAGTTATTAGTTGCCTTAGTTCCTTTTCTCCTGCTGTGACAAATCATGACCAAAGATACTTATAAAAGAATGTGTTTATGAATGCTTACCAGTTTCTGACAATGAGTTCAGACTGTCCTGACAAAGAGCATGATGAGAGCAGGCAGGCAGGCTTGGTGCTGGAGTAGTATCTGAGATATTATATCCTTATCTGAATGTAGGAAGGAGGAAGGGCAGGAGGGAAGGAGGGAGGAGAGAGAGAGAGAGAGAGAGAGAGAGAGAGAGAGAGAGAGAGAGAGTTAACTGTGAATGGCATGAGCATTTGAAGCCTCAGTGCCTGTCTTCAGTAACACACCTTGTCCAACAAAGCCATAGCTCCTAGTTCTTTCCAAATAAGTTAATCAAATGGGGACCAAGTACTGAAATACATGGGCCTTTGCTACTCATTCTCTTTCAAACCACCACAACGCGCATACAGACACTGTTTGCTGGCCTAAAACATTTCCTGTTGATGTAAAACATTTCTCTTTTCAAAGGCTCTACATCCTTTGTTTTATATTGAATTATTCACTTTAAACTCTTGAGACCCAAAGGAAGTTCAAGCCATCTATCACTACTTATTGGATAGTTTTTTTTTCTAAGATGCCTTCTCCTCTTGCATACTGGAGCTCCACTGCACTGAACATCCTGCTCAACTCTCATCCCAATATTTACCTACTCTGTTACTTTCCTGATTGGAAATGTTGCCAGATAGTTGTAGTCTTACCTCTCTCTGAACTTGAGTCCATGCTGAAGCAACTTCCTAAGTTGAAAGAAGATACACCATATAATGAGGAATAATTCTAACAAGGGGAGAATTACATTTTTGTGTCAAGATTGTCTACTTTATGATCATATAGAATACAGATAATTTGCATAGCTAAATACTTCTTTAAGAAAGAAAATTTCCTTTTTATATATTAATGTGGTGCTTTATATTTTCTAGAACATAGGTTTGCTAGCAATAAATCACCTCTAAATTCTCTCTTTCAGGCACCTGACCTTTCTCAAAAACTTTATTATCTCCCTTTTATCTCTATGTTCTAAACTTACCTAGTAATTCCTTGAATTCTCTCTCTCTCTCTCTCTTTCTCTCTCTCTCTCTCTCTCTCTCTCTCTCTCTCTCTCTCTCTCTCTCTCTCTCTCTCTTTTCCTCCCTCCCTCTCTCTCTGTTCCATTTTTAATTGAAAGAGTTTAGTAGTGAAATTATTATAGAAACTGGTTTTTAAAACATCCTGTTTCATTACATTATTGACTGTTCCAATATAGTGACTCTCTCTCTTTTCGCTCTTTCTGAAATGTGAATGATTCTAAACATATAAAGAAACTGGCCTCTTAACTTTGCTGGTGTAGTATAAGATGCTAAAACTAAGTAGAGGACTTACCGAGTTCGTGTGTGTGTGTGTGTGTGTGTGTGTGTGTGTGTGTATGCTTATCACTTTTGTCGTTTTATTTTCTATTTGAAAAAAGATCTCACAAAATCCAGGCTGATCTTAAATTCACTATGTAGCCAAAGACGACCTTAAATGTCTGATCGTCCTGCTCCCAAGTGCTAGCACTATGCTACTATGCTTGGCTGTGGGGTAGTAATCTGTTCAGGCAACCTGGGCCCAGTCGAGTATAGGTCTAGAACTCTAGAGCCCCAATGGGTGATTTCTGCCTGCAAGGGACAGAAGGAGTTCGGCTACACCTCCTGGGTCCCTGGCTCCTGTTTTAGTCCCAACCTCTCAGAGCCCTCCCCCAAAGAGATGTGTGTTCTGTCACGTAGACAATGCCCCAAGCTCTCAGCATTCTAGCTGCACCCTACCACCAGTTATCTGTCCACAGCCAGATAGCTACACCTCACAATATATGAGGCAGTTTGCCCCCTCCTCTTTCTTGTTCTCCTGCCTTCTTGCTCTCTTGTTTTATTCCTTTCCTTTCTCTCTCCTTCTCCTCTCCTCTCCTTCATCTCCTTTCTTTCTCTCCACATGGTCATGGCTGGCTTCTTTCCTATAATAAAATATCTTATGACTATGCATTGCCTCCTTTTAACTAATGTATTGGGCAGCCCCAGGCTTAGGCAGTAGAGAGACCACAGGCCATCACTTGGCTTTGTTTTGTCTTATTTGAAATAATTTCACTTTACTTGATAAAAGGCCTCATGTATCCCAGACATCAATTTATTCTAAAGTTGAGTGTGACCTTGAACTCCCCATCTTCCAGCTTCTGCCTTCCAACTAGTACTACCACTATACTCAAGTCCTTGCCTACTATTGAAAAAAAAATAAACAAATATACAAATGAATATACCAATCTGAAGTTGTGAAGTAAGGAAACTATAAAAATAATAAATACACTACCAAAAATTGTCAAAGATCAAAAATTTCAGAACTGTTATTGTAGCAGTTAGAAGGAAATAAGAAATATGATTACATGTTGACAAGAAGAACAAAGTTTAGAATGGTTCAGTTATAATTCTATGACTCTAAAGTAGCCATACCAGAGGGGTCTGGTGGCTTAATTAAGTACACACTTAGTTACCGTATACAAGTCTGAGTTCAATCTCTGTCACTGAAAGGAAAACAGACCAACAGTAGGGTTAGAAATCTACATTCTAATGTCCTAAGGATGTATGAAAAGCAACAGCCAACCAATGACTAGTAGATACTAAATAGACGAGCAACACCAGCCCCCAGCTCCACAGCTTATCCCAGAATTCCATAGTTTAACCTGTTAAGCAATTTTAGAAAAAAAATTGCATTCAAGTGACTAGTTTTTATGTAGCATAACCCACAGTTCACTCAGTATGTACTCTTCTTTACTCAACCTAGTCATGTATATAACTGTTCATTCTTTGATGTTGCTGATTTCAGAAATATACACCAACTAAAGCAGACAAAATGATGATCAGATATGAGACTGTTGGTGCCTGTAGATGCATGGACACATACCTGGACATTTAGAAGACCAGATGCATATTAGGGTTTTATACCTAAGGGCCTCCATCGTTCAATTTTAATTGACTATGGAATTTATGCATGCCTCAAGTAAAATCTAAGGTAGAATTATAAAGTCACAAAGATTGAACATGTGACTCAAACAGACCAACAGTAGGCTTAGAAATCTACATTCTAATGCCCTAAAGAGGTATGAAAAGCAACAGCCAACCAATGACTAGTAGATACTAAATAGACGAGCAACACCAGCCCCCAGCTCCAGAGCTTATCCCAGAATTCCACAGTGTAACCTGTTAAGCAATTTTAGAAAAAGCATAGACTCACATAGAGTCTAGGACCTTGTTAAGGGTATACTCTGTCCAAGTCCAGCCAAGAAAGTAATTAGAAATTGGAAGCAACCTAGATGCCCTTCAACAGAAGACTGAATTTAAAAAAAAAAAAAAAAAGTGATACACTTACCCATCGGAGTATTACTCAGCAATTTAAAAAAATTTTTGATGAAATTTGAAGATAAATGGATGGAACTAGGAAAAATCATCCTGAGTGAGATAACCCAGATCCAAAAAGAAATGAAATCAGTGCCCTGTTTAGCCATCATCAAGAAGCTTCCTCCTGCAGTAGATAAGAACAAACACAGAGAGGCTCATAGACACATATTATGTAGTTAGTAAGAGACCCTGGAATACTCAATCTTGATGGGATGTCTCCATGAAATCCCTCAGGGCTCAGAGAACTCTGCAGAAGAGGATGATGAAAGAGT
>JADRCD010232320.1:8230-22729 GCA_019843815.1 Montemys delectorum
GTGTGTGTGTGTGTGTGTGCACATGATATTTTCTTATTGATTGTGGAGGAAACCAAATGAAACATGGTTTCTTAGCCACTCTGGGCTGTAAGATAGTCTCAGTAGCAAAAGCTTTGCCCAGAGGGGAACATTCTGAGTTGCTGAATGTCTGCCTCTGATAGATAGGACCAGTTCCCAGGTCTAGTGTAAGAAAATCCTGTGTGGCCACATACATAGCCAACATTTCCACATATAATGTGGCTGCCTGCCTATCTGTCACTTCTATGACAGCTTTATCAATGCAGAATCTAGCATTCTTTCTTTCATTTACCTTACTCTTTTTCTGGCTCTCAGTGGTTTTTATCCTGGAAGAGTAGAAAGATAGGGATAATTTGGGACCCCTTCAAATTTAATTGTTACAAAAAGGTTTTACCTACTAAGCCACAAAAGGATATATTTCAAAAATATAAACAGATATTAAAATGGACAACTGCATACTTGATGACTGCAATATGTAACTTTGTAAGCCATGATTTTTCCTCCTTGTCCTCTTCCTCCTTTTCTTCTTTTTCAGCCCGTTACAGGGTCTACTGTTCCCGTTGGTTTGCAATATCATAAATTTCTCCATAGGACTCCTCCATTTGTATGAGAGCAGGCTTGGAGGGTTGGGGTGACAAGTCCTCTTAAAAAACCATAATATATTCACAGAGAATGTTCCAAAGACTTTGCAAATATGAATTGATAGTATCCACAGTTTAATACTGGAGTCAGAAGAGAGGGTGTTCTCAAGGTCACATGATGAAGCTGGAAGAACTGAGATTCAGACCTAGGCCACCTGCCATTCTTCTTACCTGTCCTTTTTGTTTCTCTGCACTGGACCTGTTTCATAAACTACATCTTCACCAGTACAGGGTAGGATAGGCACAGCTCTTCATAATAATGACACAGAAACAGACTTGAGTAGTCAATTACTCTCACTCTAATCTCTAACCCATCTTTTAGTTACCCAGTAGTTTGAAATATTTGAAGCAAAGAGTAGGGGGGCATGAAGGGTGGCTGTAATCAATTGACTTAGGGATTTACGTATGATAATGTTTTTCACCATTAAAATAATATTTTTATGGGCAGGAGGAGATGGAAACGAACTTGAGAATATGAGAGCAAGGGACTCTCTCAACTTTCAGAGGAAGAGGAACTTAAGAAGTTGACAGGTAAGCAAGGTTCTCAGTTTCTCTATGTAGAGTTGCCTGTAGTCAGCCTGAGCTGAGTTGGGTGAGTACACTGAAGAAACGGACTTACTGACTTCTGAATAACCTGCAAATCTGTAATACCAGGGACTGGAAGGAGGAACTTTTTCCACTAGGATACCCCTGCAGGAAGAGGGTCTGCTTCTGCCCTCAGAGTCTCTCCCTCTCTTCATGTGTTTGCCCACTATAGGGCCACAGTAGCTGCATGGAGCTGAGTCTTTTCCTTGAGTCACTTGATTTCATGGGTTCCACAGTCTAAGGTCAAGTGACCATAGGAAGTTCAACATTGCAACCACGTGTGTATTTCACACTGATAGTTTCAACCATTTAAGGAGAACATAGTCACTCATAGGACTGGTCAGAGCCTTTTTCTTGACAGGCAGAATGAAAGGATTGAATGGAGAAAAGCTCCTCATGAAAGAGAACCTGGGGGAGGTTAGAAGAAACTTTTTATAATGACAAAATAAGGGCCAAGGTGAGGGAATTGAATTTAATATTAAAATAGCTGGGTTTAAGTTTACTTTATACATTAATGGGATAAACACACACACACACACACACACACACACACACACACCTGCTATTGACTTAACCTTCCTTGCAGTCACTGAAGTGCATATACTACCTATGCTTTATGAATCTAGAAACTAAATCAGATTAGGTTTCCCTAGGTCGAGGGGCCTCCAGATAGAGTTGCATAGTATTTTGCCCTATAGCCAATGTTTATCTCTCTAGTTGAAAACATGAATGCTGTAGTATAAAGAGTATAACGGTCTAATTTTACCATTGTTAGAACATTCACTATCTGGGTTGTTTGATAACCAGAAGGTACATGGAAGATTCTATTATTGCTGTTTTGTAATAGATTTTGTTGCATCAGGGAGGAGTGACCTAAGACATGACTTGGAAAGGATCTGGGATGCAGGAGCCATTATTGGCAGCTACTGTTCACTGATATGTTCAGGTCATGGCCATCAGGAGACAACAAAGGATCAATGGCCTTGTAGGGTACTACCTGGTAACTGCCCCGGCTGATGACATCTTGAGGATGAGTCAAAGGAGCTACCCGTAGAAACAGGATCATGCCAACCATAGTGTCTGAGTCATTCTGAGGAGTGCCATAGCTAGCGAGAGCCTTTGCCATGCTTATCTGTGGCAACTTCCCTTGGGACAATCACCATACACCCTACCTTACCTTGATACTTACTGCTTCTGCCATAGACAAGGGTCAAGTAAGTAAATGAAAGGGGAAGCTAGCTAACAGTAGGGCTGAGCAGGGACTGTGGAAAACAGCTCCAGTGTTTATTAAGGGACCAGTCATTGTTGTGTTAAATATAAAAATCCTCTTCAAATTTAGGTCTGCTTAGAAAAATAACTTTCTCGTTGGATAGGAGAAGGTACATCTGGCCAGCTGAACCAATTATGCTCTGTACTCTGTGAGCCTGAAGTAGCAATGGTTCGTCCATGGTGGCTGCCCTGGTTAGAGATATGTGTCCAGGACTTGAGTTTCTTACTGAAGTAAGGTTATCTTCCGAAAAATTCATTGATATGGTTTAAAATGCTTAGCAGGATTTCTAGCTTCCAGATTTCCCTGTGCACCAGCTCCACATGGATTATGATATATCTTATCTGTAGCCATTTGGTTTCAGACTATATGTATATTCTTCAGAGATGTCTTGTATTTTTTAAGCAGAGTACACCCCCTACCCCCAAATCCCTTCTCACGGTATATATACATCACAGTGGCACAATATCCCATAACCAGGAAAATTAGTTTACCATGGTCCTAGCACCATTATGATGTTTTTGTCATGAAGGTATTTGAGTCTAAACTTTGAGCTCAAATTCCTTGAGTTCAAGTCCTGGCATTGCTGGCATTGTTTTGTCTTTGGGCATGTTACTTACATCTCTAAGTCATAGGTTGACATCCATGGAATGAGGAGAGCAAGTCTATCCCCTGAAAGTTTGAATAACACCTATGTATACACTGAAAAGGAGAATGTTGGCTTCCTAGGATCCATCCATGGTGGTTATGGGATATGGACTGTTGCCTTTACTGTTCCTTGGTGTGAGTTTCTGGGTGTAAGAACTTGATGTGTCCTGCCCACCTTTAACAGCAAGTTATACTTGCACTGTGCTGGTTAAAGCCTGTGAGCTGCCTGCTCATTGCAGTGTACTCTTTCTCTCTCTCCCTCTCTCGCTCTCTCCCTCTCTCCCTCGAAGTGTGTATATATAAATACACTGTGAAGCCTATGATGTTGTTTACTAACTCTGCCAGTCAGTTTCAGTTTCCCTTGGGCCACAAAGAAGTGATGTGAGCAGAATTTTAACAAACATGGGAGATTATTACAGAATATAGATGGCAAGGTGGGAGGAAGAAACATCCCATTAGCAGTCAGGTCACTTAGGAGGGTCTAATATGGCGCGGGAGGCATACGTTCTGTTAGCCAGCCGTTCCTCCTGTGACTCACTGGGGCAGCTGCTGGGCTTGAATGATCTTTCCCCGTTTTCCAAGCCCTGAATTCAATCCTATAGGAGACTCTTTTCTTGGAATATCCACTCATTTTCATGTTTTAATGTTTTCTGCAGTGGAGTCGACAGTAAGAAGCCTGTGATTTTCATGTTGTAATGTTTTCTACAACCTAGCCAATAGTGAGAAGCCTGTGAGCTCATCATATAAAACCAAATGACAGTGCATCAGAAGTGTACACAGGGGCTTTTCCTTACAGTCTTACTATAAAAGCTCCATACTCATAGGCAGGTCTTGAGGGTGTAAGTCCACCAGAGCAAAGAGATTGAAAAGCCCTACTGAGCATGTTGTGAATACCAGAAAGATCCCAAGCATTTGGAGAAAGTCTCTGTGGCTATAAATGGAGATGACATACCCCAAACCTGAAGGGATCGATATCTGAAGCCAAGAAATAAAGCCCAAGGAGGCCAAGAGATGCCCTATAGGATCTGTGACCATCCTCAACACATTCTCGTGTTAGCATTTCTTCTAGGATCCACCCAACAGTTACCTAGGTAAGAGCCTGGCTTGTTGTAAAAGGACTGCTCTCTCTCTCTCTCTCTTTCTCTCTCTCCCTCTCTCTCTCCCCCTCCCTCATTCTCTGTCCTCTTCCCCCTTCACATGTTCCCAGCCAGCCCCAGCTTCTTCCCTTCCATCTCTCTCTCTCTCTCTCTCTCTCTCTCTCTGCTTCCTTTACCACACATCCCTTCTCATGCTCCAAATAAATTTCATTTTATACTAGGCCATATGGCTGGTACCTCAGTGGAGATGTCCTGGCATGGACCTCCTAAGATACCCAGTCCCGCTGCATTATGCTACTACATTACAAAACATACCACTCCCCCACCTCCATAATGCATAGGCACTTCCACAAATGGAAGGCCAGTCCTAAACAGGAGGACCCAAGTTACCCAACATTAGAACCCCAGTAACAAGAAATGTGTAAAAGAAATATAATGCAGTATATTTCACACAGAGACTGACATTGCCCTGTTTTTCCTAAGGAAAATATTTAATGTATTTGTGCCAGAACCATTTTTTTTCCTTTGCTGTGGTTCACAATAATCCCAGAGGCAACTTGTTCAAGTGTAGGCCCTCAAGCCCAAGCAAATCTCACTGGTTGGTCTCTTTAGTGGTGGCAAGAGTGATAGATAATTAGTGTAATTAACAACAATTTAACTCAGAACAGAGAAGCTCCATAGGACCACTCCCCTGGTGTGGTGGGTGTCTTGGTGTGTGTGCTACACACTTAAGAACTAGACTCTCTGGAGATTGGAGATACTTGGGTCAAGAGGATTAGGAGAAAGAGAGAGAGAGACAGAGACAGAGAGATACAGAGAGAGACAGAGACAGATAGACAGAGAGATAGAGAGACAGAGACAGAGAGACAGAGAGAGAAAGAGAGAGGGAGAGAAAGAGGAACACAGAGAGACAGGAAGACAGAGAAAGAGAGCAAGGCTGATCATTGAAGTGGACTGTCTTTCAACTGGATCTCAGTGGGTGCTATACACTTATTTAAGATTTGTGGGGAATTTTAGGAAAGCACTGGTAGAGACTGGGAGCACTGGAACTCCAAGGCAAGGGTGAGTGTATGCAAAGAAGGGATTTCAATATACAGGTTTCAAGAGGATATGGATTGGTGGGGAATGAAGGACTTTAATTTGATCCTTGTTCTAATGAGCAGAGGATGGAAAAATCACTGGTCTTCTCAAAGAGGCTAGATAAACAGCTATTATATAATCCCATTTTAAAAGAAACAAAGACAAGCAACACTCAGGATGTGAAGCCATGTTGAATGAAGGATGGCTGAAAGATTAAGGAATATTTACCCACAAGAAGCAAAGCTTCAGATACCAGGAGCCAACTTTAAATATTTAAAAGTCTCACTTGGAAGGGGGATTACATTTATACATTAAAGCTCCAGGCCAACCTAGGACCAAGATGATAGGAGTTACAGACAACTTTTAATTTACTCAATAGAACAGACAATTCTAGCTGTGAAGTCTGAAGACTGGATGAGCTGGGACAGGAACAGGCAGAGTTCAGGTACAGTTTGGCCGGGATATTAGAGAGATCATGTGTAATTTAGCAAGTTGTTTAATTTTCCCTGTTTACTTTCATAACCATTAAGCATGGAGATAATGTCAACTATGAAATTGCCAGCAAGAATTAAATTAAATCACCATTTAGTACCTAGTTGTTCATATTGTGTGGCATATGTATGTATGGCATGTGTATGTGTGCCATATGTATGTAAAGCATGTGTATGTGTGTGCATGTATGTGTGTATGTGTATATGCCTGTATGTGCATGTATGCATATGTGTGCATGTGTGTGTTTGTGTGTGCATGTGTGTGTATGTGTATATATATGTCTTTGTGTGCATGAATGCATATGTGCACATGTGTACATTTGTGTGTGCATGTACATATGTGTGGTATGTATGTGTGTATATTTATGTGTGTGTAATATATATGTGTATGTACGTGTGGTGTGTATGTGTAGATATATATGTGGTATGTGTATATGTGTGTGTGTGTGTGTGTGTGTGTGTGTGTGTGTGTGATTTCTTGACCCCCCCCCAACCTGAAGTTCTATGACTCTAATGGCTTCTTTTGGAGGGACACTGAAAGAAGCAGTTTTTCTTCTGCATTCAGTATGTATTTCTCAGCATTGTGAAAAGGGTTTCATTGCATTTAAAAGTGTTCTAATTTCCTGTGAAGATGTTTTCATGTCACTTTCTCCAATCAAAGAAGTTCCATCTTTAACACAGGGAAAGCATTTGACACTTAGCCTAGCAGCATCACCCAAGACTGAAAAGTGCCCTTCTTTGGTTGGGCAGAATGGAGAAGGAGGTTTCTTTTTCTTTTTTCTTTTTTTACAGAGGGGTTAAAGAAGACAGAGAAGGATGAGCCATGCAACCCTGTCCCCGGGGTAACAGCATGATTTGATTGTGTTTACATATCAGGCTGGTGTTTGGGAAGCTCCAAGCCTAATGGGGCACGTTTATCAAATTGCAAACAGGACTGCTTATGCACTGCCTGTGATAAAGTACCATCACAGAGTGGAGTATCTGTCCTAGCAGAAGATGATTATTTCCCAAGATAAAAGCTAACTACCAGATGCCAGTGCAATTCATCAATTCAATGACAAAAGAAAAAAAAAAAAAAAGAGAGATTCAAGCAAATCACTTCTTTGCTGTAGTGTAAGGCAAACAATGGGTTGATTGACTGGGTTTTGGCCACAAACACAGCCATGGCAAACCTACACCAAGCTGAGGTATTCATGGGGACTTTCATTTGAATGTAATTGTTATTGGGAAGCTTTCTTTTTGTTTTCCAATTTGCTCCTGAGTTACTTGTGGGAGTGGAAGTCCAGTGATCAAAATCATCACTAAGAGAAAGGGGTTACTTTCAGGAACTGTGGTTTGCATTTCAAATCTGCCAGCACTCTGTAGTATCAAAGAATAACAATATATATGGATGGGCTTGCTTTATAAAGGAAGAAATCCTATCCTGATGCCAATACACCTCTGAGCAGACATCTCAAAATCTAAGGGAAACAGGTGTTTGGGTTCTGTTTTCTAGTTATAAGCCAGCAGGAGCTGAACACTCCTGAGCTTTGAAATTAAAAAAAAGACACCTTATTAAATATTTTTTTTAGTGTGTGTGTGTGTGTGTGTGTGTGTGTGTGTGTGTGTGTGTGTATGTGTGTGTATACCAGTGTTGTGTCAAGCTCTGAGAATTTTAATTAACAGGCTGCATGCCACCCATAGATACTACAACACTAAGAGGATTGGGGTGGAAAAGCTAAGAATTAATCATATAAATGTACTTTCAATCTCAGTCTCAGACATGGGATACGTTGTTAACTTAATGATGTTACCCTTAACAGTAACTGCAAAATGATGGTTCTCTTTACTTTGTGACCCTACCCTTTATCCTACAGGCCAGTAGGAGTAGACCAAATGATCTCTTTCTGGTTATGATTGATGTCATTCTGGGAGGAGTCAGAAAGCCTCTGAATGAAGCAAGGAACTAACCAAACAGAAAACTCTTTGTCACCCCTATGAACTGGAGATAGAGTTGGAATGAGTTAGTGTCATTGTGTAAGGCTCCTCCTGTGAGGGCTTGTTTCTCAAGGCCCAGAGATAGACAGCCTCTTATACTTTTGCTTTCCCAGAGAACACTTCAAGAGAATTGCCTTCAGTTCCTAACTGTTAAATCTCTTAAGTGCACACTGTGAATGGCTTGGCATGCATACTGACTGGTCCTACCATTTACTGGATTCTACCAATGACTGTGTTTAAGGAAAGCTGTGAGGTATAGTTGTTCTAGACATCAGTTTCTGATAGACAGAGCTGTTTGGGGCTTTCAGTGTGGGTATGGGACTACTTTGTAGAGACTGGGGAATATAGAGAGGAGGCTCTTACTGATAAGGAAATAAAGTCATGAATCTTCACAAAAGGACGAATTCAATACACGCATGGGTAGATGACTTCTTCATTATGCAAACATTTTAGAATGTATTTCCACAAACCTATGCAACCGTGACAACACTAGGTTTTATAATCTTATAAAACTACCTTGGTGTATCCAATTACCATTGAACAAAAGTCATTGTCACTTGCGCTTCAATCACTATTAGTTGGTAACCATAATTTCAAATACAAACACTATGTAGAACAAAGAAAACTGTGATGTCTAATACCATTTTCATGAGAATGTGTCCATAGTTCCAAGCAATTGAATTCAGACAAAATTTGTATTAGAGCCTGTTGAGAAGTTAAAGGAAAGGAAATGATAAGAATTTAACAATCCTTCCATCTTTTTCCCAATACCTTTCGTTTGTTCCATTACTCATGATGTTTATTTTATCCTTAGTATAGAGGTTCATGTAAACTGTCAACTTATTTTTTCCCTTGGATAACTAGGTTAATATCTATTGTGTAGCACAAAAAAAAATCCATTAACAAATATTTACAAATGTTACCCAAACTTCTGACATTCATAGGAGATGTTCATGCTACTTAAGAAGGCATCAAAGTCTTTAAAGTTGTGAATTAAATGAGAGAACAGAAGCCCAAATCGAGTCTATAAAACCAAACCAAAACAAGAGGATGTCTTACAGAGAAAGGCAGAGAGTAAGAAAACAAAACAAGGAAGAGAGAGAGAGAGAGAGAGAGAGAGAGAGAGAGAGAGAGAGAGAGAAAGAGAGAAAGAGAGAAATCAGGAAGCAGAGAATTTGGGAGAGGAAACTTGAGATGGTGGAGGAGATAGAATGAAGACATTGGGACACCACACAGGTGACAGACAGATGAGGCTGTCTCCGGATGGATGGTGGTCGAGAAGCCTTTGCTCCTTAGCACAATCCTCCTTCATTAGGAGGCTACAAGAGACATAAACTGCATTTCAAATGTGGTTGCTAGGTAGGCCCCCTCCCCTCTTAAAGAAAAATTATAGCTTAACAGTAGCTTTATACCATTTCACTTTGAGCAAAGCGCCTAGTCTTCCTGTTTCTCTAGCTTTTATTACAGACATTCCTCTCATGCTGATATGAAATAACAAAAAATCTAAGAGTTTTGAAGGTGGACAAATATGGCTTGAGTCCTGGTTCCTTTCATGCTTCTGCTGTTTCTGCTGGGGCCACCTGTATAGATTTCAGTTGCCTCTTCTATGATGTGGGAGGAAAGGTCTCATCTGCACAGCTCTTGTCATTGCCAGAATTAAACATCTAGCAAAGATCGGGAAAGAATTTGTGCTCTACCCATCTGAAACCTTTCAAAAAGCGGATAGCCCATCCAGATTAGGAAAAAAAAAATCAAGGGAAATGACATAGGACTGTTAGAAAACATGCACAGTCATTCAGGCTATTTAGAATAGTTGTCAGAGTTAGTGAAATAGCCCTGGTCACCAGCATGAGTCATAAGGCTAAGTTGATGGGCTGTTTCCTGGAAGCCAGAGAAGTCTGTAGAGAAAGCTATCAGGAGGGTGCTGAAACCTATTAGAAGATGTGGTAAGCTTTCACAGTAATTGGCCTACTGAAAAAAAATCTATGGTGAGATTCCCTTCCTCTTTTCCACCCTCCACTTTCCTCAAGGGTTCACTGTTGGTCATACACAACTTGAAGCTATTTGAGGGGAGAGTCTGTTAAAGTCATAAGCTTAAACCATGAAGTATAGCGGAAAAGGTTCTTGAGTAAATGAAACTTATCTATCATACTCTCAGTCAGCTTTCTTTCTTTCTTCTTTCTTCTTTTTTTTCATGTCCCAAAAGAATAGACATGAAGGTATACTTTTCAGGGAAGAATAAGCATGCTGTAGAGGGACCATCAGTCACTAAAGGACCACTGTTTTTAGGTTTATTTATGTATTTATGTATATAAATACTTTGCATGCACATCTGCACACCAGAAGACAGAATCAGACAGTTGTAAGCTGTACTGAGAGTGAAACTCAAGACCTTTGGAAGAACAGTGTGTACTCTGAACTATGGAGCCATCTCTCCAGCCCTAGAAGGGCTTTGTAGACTTTGCCTAGTCTCAGGCATAGTTCTGGAGTTGGAAATGAACACATATGGACCTCCTGTGAAAGGAATAGCAGGGAGAACGTAGGTCTATGAGAGCGAGTGATAAATACGCAAAGAGATAAACATGAGCTCCTGTTTCAACAAGGGCTTTGCAAGTTTTTTATCTTGGCACGAAGCTGCTTTTGGCTGCTGGTATCACATAAATGGTGCATTCGCCCAAGCAGGCTTTCCAGTTGAGACTTGTTGGATACATTTTCACCTTCCAGCCCATGAGCCACAACTGATAGAGCTGATGCTAGATTCTTTCAGAGGATTGATTAGATACTCTTATCTGTAGATAACTAGAAGATTGTCTTGGGGAAAATGATACTTCGTCATCACTTAGGCAAAGCTTTCTTTCACTGTTGGTTATATTCCTGACATTTGAGTTCCTAAGTCCTTTTTGGCCTCCCCCTGTAGGGTCTTAACAGTGTTCATTCTGCAGGATATATTCATATTCCAAGCCTTAAGATTTATGAATGTTGTCTGATTTTGGAAGGGCTTTTATAGATATAATTAAGCATAAATAAAGAGAATATCCTAATTTATCTGGAAGGATTCTCCATCCAATGGCAAGCATTCATGAAAGTGCTACACAGAGGCCATGAATATTGTGGAAAAAGCTATATGAAAAGGAAGTCAGAAGTTAGTGTAATATAACCCATGAGGCATTTGTGTGAAGCTGGAAAATACATAGAAAAGATTCTTCTCTGGAACCTTGAAAAGGTATGTGATCCTGGATACAGACTGCCAGCCTCCAGGACTGTGTAAAAATAAATGTCTATGTCTGCAAGCCACCAGGCACAATTGTTTGTCTCAGAGGCCCTAGGGAATTATAGACACTCCAATGAAGCCATTTGTGCTGACACCATTTACTGCTACTCACCTTGAATATTTGTACCTTTCAGTAAGTTGAGAAGTCACAGAAGTAGAGTGGATATTGTCTACTTGAAAAATACTGTTCTCAATGCCAAGAATTGGTTAAGTATTGGAGGCATGGATGGTTTTTGATTGATCACATGGTACTCTACTTCTGTGTCTTAAACCCATCTCTTTTTCTGTCACCACTTGTGTGTGGCCTTGCACAGGCTTATTTCATCTCCTGGCTCGTTCATGGTTCTGATCTCAATTTATAAGCACCAAAGTAGATTCATCTAACCAGGTCATTCCTCTCCCGTAGGTCACTGCTGATAGTTTGTTTGAAGCATACAATTTGTGGTTTGTTCAAACATGTTTAAAAATTTTTCAAATTCCCCTGAGCATAGAGTCAATGAATAACATACAACAGAACTGGCAGTATGTGATTTCCATCAATAGGCCATTAAAAGATTTATGGGTTTCTTCTTGTTTTCTAGCTTGGATCACCTACTCTAGTGGAAGCCAGTCAGCATTTTATGAGTATACTCAACTATGGAATGGGTAGTTCACTTCAGAAAGAACTAAGTGAGACCTACACCTAATAGCTTGGGAGAGATAAATGATATTATAGGAAGAAGGAATGCAACCTAGCTTTAGTTACTTTTGGTTGAGCTAAACCTCCCATAACTTTTGAGGCCACTGCTGGGAAATTCATGGTAGTTTCTCACTAGCTTGGCTGGAGCCAACACATTCTGAGGTGTTATGGTAACAACTGCTTGTTTATGTTTCAAAGACCTGGGAAGCCTTTTTTGCTAATTCCCGGATGGAGTGAATCTTGTGCCTTTTCCCCTAGTTGTAGCAGCTTAATCACCCACACTACTTCAACTTCTACTCAACCCTCATGTTCTTAGGGCTCTTACGTGCTCAGGCAAGATGAAGATCACCTATTTAATTATACCAGCCAAGTCAAAAAAGCCCAATTCTCCCTTTGTTTATGGAACAGTGGGGTCTGTCCATGCACGTTCATGAGTCTTGTCTAAAGCCTTGTCTATATTTTTTCACACTCATTCCATTTCTAAAACTTCGATGCCAAAGTTCTCTTCACAGGCAGCCTTGCGACTTGACTGAAGCCTTGTGAGTTCTAAACCAGAAGTTACTTCAAAGTTCATGGCTCTTTAGAACTGAAAGACTAACTTGCTGTTTACACTGCCAAATTCAAGGTACAAGCCAAAATAGATAAAATATATTAATTTAATCTATTCCTGCCTTCTATTTCCTCTTCATCTCTCAATAAATCATTGTATTTATATTCTGGAATTATCAGAAATTGTATAATTTGGAAATGACAAGTCTGGTTTCTGTGTCATTCCTCTCTAGTCCTTTTCCTCTCTCCTTTCCTATTATATCATTCCCTCCACCCTCCCTCCCCTCTTCTCTCTCTCTCTCTCTCTCTCTCTCTCTCTCTCTCTCTCTCTCTCTCTCTCTCTCTCTTTTAACTAGCTGTACTGGCTGGTTTTGTGTGTCAACTTGACACAAGCTGCAGTTATCACAGAGAAGGGAGTTTCAGTTGGGGAAGTGCCTCCATGAGACCCAGCTGTGGGGCATTTTCTCAATCAGTGATCAAGGGGGTAGAGCCCTTTGTGGGTGGTGCCATCCCTGGGCTGGAAGTCTTGGGTTCTATAAGAGAGCAGGTTGAGCAAGCCAGGGGAAGCAAGCCAGCAAGGAACATCCCTCCATGGTCTCTGCATCAGCTCCTGCTTCCTGACCTGCTTGAGTTCCAGTCCTGACTTCCTCTGGTGATCAACAGCAATGTGGAAGTGTAAGCTAAATAAACCCTTTCCTCCCCAACTTGCTTCACGGTCATGATGTTTGTACAGGAATAGAAACCCTGACTAAGACACTAGCTTTGTCATATTTCTTAAGATTTATATTCTTGGTTGCATAATATCTTAGCTCCTTCATTAAAATACCACTCAGCTGCTAAAGGCTTAAAGCAATCACCCAATCTTCTCAGAAGTCAATAACCTGAACAGAGCTCAGCAGGGGCAGTTTCACTCTGATCGATGTGGTATCAGTAGAGCACAAGTATG
Organism: Montemys delectorum; assembly: GCA_019843815.1. Taxonomy (NCBI): domain Eukaryota; kingdom Metazoa; phylum Chordata; class Mammalia; order Rodentia; family Muridae; genus Montemys; species Montemys delectorum. The sequence goes on from JADRCD010232320.1 coordinate 21,480, forward strand.
AGCTGGAGAATCCATTGGTTCTCATTGATCCTGACAACTTGAGTTGGATCTTTGGAACCCAAATAGTAGAAGGAGAAAACAGATCCTTGCAGCATGTTGTTTGTAATCTTCCACACAGGTAGCAGTAATACCACAACACATCTCTCCCAAATCAGTCAAAAATCAATCAATCAGACCATCAACCAATAAATGCAAAAAGTAAAATTAACCTTACCTCTTGAAGGCGTGTGAGGTTAGTATGTCATAATGTAGCCACAACTCTACAAAGGCAGGTACTGTCTAACTCCTTAGCACCGGGATGAGGAATGCACAAAGCCTTCCATCTTAGCCTCTCCTTTCTCTCAGGAAGAGATTTACACTCTTGAAACTGGATGGAACTTTGTAACTGCTTCAAGCAAAAACAGAGCAGAAGGGGCATTATGTGACTTCCAATGTTAAGTGACCAACGCGTCTATGTTACTCTCTTTGTTCTCAGAATCAGCACTATTCTGGGACTAAGCCCAGCCTTTAAAAAGGTTGACATACAAAGAAAGCAAGCCATAGCTCACAGTTAAAGCTGAGGTCTATCCAACTCACTGTCCAATATTAACATCCTGACTATGTGTGTAGTCTTTCAAATTGGATCTTCCAAGTCTTAGTTGGGCCTCCTAAGTTGATGCCACATTGGACAGAGTTAAGCTGTTTCTGTTGAGTTCTATCAGTACTGTTGACTTTTGGGGAAACTGAGTAATTGTGATTGAAGGAGCACAATTTTAAGTTAATAGTTTGATATAGTTATACAGAGAGCTAAAAGATCTAGCATGGAATCCACACCTGAGACATTAGATGGCTATACTCGAGTGGCTGATGATCTAGGCTTCCCTTTAGACCTTCTTTTGGGTCACATTGCCATATTTTTTTCTTAAAATAAATCTCACAGGATAGGAATATGTATCCTGAAGTGATCACTTCCTGTGGCCAGGCATAAGAACAGCAACCCAGCCACAAAACCTTTGACCCAAAAGGTGTCCTGCTTACAAGATGTTCAGGGACAAAAGTAGAATAGAGATGGAGGGAATGGCCAACCAATAGCTGGCCCAAATTGAGACCCATTCTCATGGGTAAGAACCAGTCCCTGACATTATGAATGATACTCTGCCATGTTTGCAGACAGGAGCCTAGCATAACTGTTGTCTGAGAGGTTCCACCCTACAGCCAAAGGAAACAGATATAAAGACCCATAGCCAAACATTAGCTGGAGCTTAGGAAGT